>PVIH01020380.1:0-32587 GCA_004025045.1 Sigmodon hispidus | reverse complement strand
AAGGGTAGGTGCAGGCAGCCTGGCGGTGGCAAGACATGTTCACTTGAAGATCTTGCCTTGATTGACGGCTTTGCCCACATGCTGGAAGGCCCCCTCCCAGGAAAAGTATTCTCGAACCAAGGTCTGGGTTTCCTCGCTACCAGGATCCAGTTTCCGCCATGTGTATGACTCGTAGTCCACCTGCCAATCTGGACTCAGCGGGAAGGCAAGATCTTGGCCTCGGAAGACCCAAAGACCAGAAATGGAGCTGCTGTTGTTGGTTCCAAAGAGGATGACACTGGCAAAGGCATTCTTCCTCAGTTTGTCCCATCGCTGAAACATTCCAGTGATGAGGTTGCAGCTCATAAAGGTCTGGGTGAGCTCTTCAGGGAAGCGGTACTCAGCATACCACAGAGACCAGCCATCCTTGTCAAAGTGCTCCCAGAAATATGGCAGCACCACAGAGAGGGTGTCCTCATTGGAGTACTTTCGCTTAAACTCATCCAACACAAAGGTACTCTTGGGCAAATGAGCGAAGGGGTCCTTGGCCTTAGGCTCAGCAGCCAGTGCCTGCTCACACTCATCCATCTCCTCCTCAGGAGCTGGGGCAGCTGCCTTTTTGTCCTCTTTCCTCTCAGCCTGGGGCTTCTGCTTCTCTTCTCGTGAGCCCTTTTCTTTCCTTGGAGTGTCTTTTTTAGGCTGGCTCTCTGCAAACTTCTTAGCATCAAATTGGGCCATCTTCTCACACAGCTTCACCTCCCCCAAGACTGCCCTGAACTGGGGCTGATTAATGCAGGTGAGGAACCATCGGTTGGTATTGGGGAAGGCCTGGCGAAAAGAAGGCTCTAAGACCTGTTTGTAGAGCCAGAGAAGAGTGCAGACAACTGTGATATCAGCCAGTGTCACTCGCTCACCCACCAAAAAAGTCCTTGTCTTCAAATGAGTGTCCTGCAGCCACAGGATTCGCCTTACTTCCTCTTTTGCATTTTCAGCAGCCTGTTTGTTATGGTGCATGATGCCCAAGGTGGGGAACACCCAGGTGCTGGCTGGAGGGACTATATCACTGTCGGTGAAGCTCACCCACTGCACCACCTGAGCTGCTGCCTCTGGAGTACTTCCCCTCAGGTCCTCGTTGCTTACATAATAGGCGATGGCATTGCTCTCAAACACACAGAATCCATCATCACCCTCAAATGCTGGAACCTTGCCAGCAGGAAATTTTCTGAGAAATTCAGGAGTGCGGTTGGTTTGGCCAAAGTGGAAGTGGGGTGGTGCGGAGAGCATGCGGACCTGAGCCCCACTGTACTGAGCAGCAATGAGAGCCTTGAAGGCTCTCCAGTTTTCAGGATATGTGTACAGGGTCCCAGCCGCCATGGTGATTCCGCAGAGAAAGCAACACATTTCATAAAGCAAAATGAAACATAATAGTGATGCTGATCATGATCACTTAATAGTCCTCTGATCCACTCAAAATTTTAGACAGATTTATTCCCAAATGGAGCTTCTAGTGTCTTTCTAAGAACATTCACTCTAGAAAGGCAGCAATTATGTTACGTTCCAGCTATTTGGAGCTAAAAATGTTCTCTTTGTATGAATATTGACCAGGATACCTGAGGAGGAGTATCTCCGGGGAGGTTACAGAAATCCTGACTTAGAGAAACCAAGTGGACTTCCACCTCTAGTGCATCTCCCATCCACTTAATAGGTAATATTTGTCTAATCTAATAAACATTTTGCAATTTTTCTTCTTCTCTTTTTCTGTGCCTGTCTTTTTTCATTCCCAGACAATATGATTGCCAATCAGTAACTATTATTTCTCACAATTTTTGTTTCTTTCATTTTCTCACTATTACCCTGTCACTTTCACTTTCTTCATTAATCTGTATTGCTACTTTCTGTGAGAAACCTCATGATCCCTGCTATTCTCACTCATGGCTCTGACAACTTTATTGTGTTTGTTTCTGATTGCTAGTTCTTACTCTCTGGCAAATTCTCTTCTGTCTTCAACTGTAATTTCACTTTCCTATCTGGAAACTGAGTCTTCATTCCATGTAAATATAAATATTGATACAATCAATGAAATCAACTTGATGGTACCCTACATAACCATGTTTTATACAAGACTCCCATAATGCTGAAATCTTTTCTTTTCATTCTCATTAAGATAGAACTTTGTTAGGCATTTAAAATTCTTTCAGAGAAATAGTTTAAATTATCTAGTCAAAATTTTCCTGCTCATCAGTCTTTAGAAACTGAATTTTATTCTTTTACTTCTTATTTCAGGTTTACTCCAAACCACCCCCCCAAAAAAAAAACAAATTCAACAAACAAAAATTCTGCTCAGCTTGTATGTTACCTCTATGAATGTTTTGAAGCAAATACATTCTTTCATTTTTTTTAAAAAAAAAAAAGAAAGAAAGAAAATGATATATTTTTAAATGATGGCAGTGTTCCTTAAAAGTGGACATGATAGGAATAGGTGCTATTTAAATGGCAGCTGTAGTTTTTATAAGGCTTTTAGGTAAGTATTTCATAGAGGAATTCCTGTTCATTATTCCCAAATATCTTGCACAGTAGATGTAACTAGAGATCCAAGAGATGTGAGTAATAAGGAAGTTGGTCTGTGCATAATATTTTTGTTCATTTCATATTACCGGCCTTAACAAGCAACAACTGTCTTTTGATGCCTTTGGAAACTCCATTGTTAACATAAAATAAATGTGGAAGTATCTAACTTCATCTGTTCTTCAGAGATATCTGTGTTTTGACAGAAGCCTTTCTCTAAATTAGTGGAAGCTATCAGGTGTGGAGGGAAGAGTGGTCTGCTAAGTGTGAAAAAAGCTGAGTCTCCTTAGGCTACTCACATGCAGCAGACAAATAGTTTATCACTTTCATTTTAAAAGACTATTCAGGAAACTGGGCACAATATGGCAATTGATAATTTTATCAAGGACCTTAACAGAAAATCCCCATGTTGAACTTTTCTATTTGCTTGTCCCCCACTTCTGGAGGCTCTCTTGGCTGCTATGAAAAAGCATCCTTTGCAAATATATCAACTGCACCCAAACTGTATCACAGACATTTTGAAAAATTAAATTAATGTGAAAACTCAAATAGTTTGCATTGGAGTGGGATAGTTGGTTTTTGTAATACACTTAGGCTTCATAAAAGCTTCCTAAGAAAAAAATTTATTCATGAACAAAAAGGAAAAGTTATCTTGAATGAGTAAACCTGATTGAAATTTCATTCATAATGGAATGGTTGGTTTGAACTTTAAATACCTACTTCGGCTACTCTTTGAAGAAAACATAAATGGGCAAGTATTATTCAAAATAGCAAGAACCTAAACACAATCATTTGTTAAAGATGTTATCTTTTTTTCCTTTGAATATTTTGGGCCTCTTTGTCAAAGATCAGGTGTTCATGCATTTTTGGGTTAATGCCCATATCCTCAATTCAATTCCATTGATCTATAAGTCTGTTTTTATGCCAGTAGCAGGGTGTTTTTATTAGTGTATCTCTATAGTATAACTTGAAGTTGGAGATTGTGATGCCTCCAGAAGTTCTTTTGTTGAGCAAAATTGTTTTGGCAAACCTGGATTTCCTGTTATTCCAAATAAAGTTGATTATTGTTCTTTTAAGGTTCTGGCTATTTTAAATAATTCTGCTATGAACATAGTTGAGCTAATGCTTTTGGTGTGCAAATGTGCATCTTTAGAGTATATGTCTAATAGTGGTATTGTTGGAACCTTGGGCAGATTGATTCCTAGTTTTCTGAGAAACAACCATACTGCATTCCAGAGTTGCTGAACAAGGTTACACTCCCACCAACAGTGGAGGAGTGTTCCCCTTGTTCTGCATCCTCTCAAGCACAGGCTGTCATCTGTGTTTTTAATCTTAGACATTCTGACAGGTATAAGGTGGTATTTCAATATTGCTTTGATTTGCATTTCTGTGATGGCTACAGATGTTGAACACATTTTCAAGTGCCTTTCAAAAATTTTTAATTCTTCTACTGGAAATTCCCTTTTCAGTTCAGAATCCCATATTTAAATTGATTTGTCAACTTTTTTGGGCTCTTGTTTCTTGAATTCTCTATATACTTTAGAGATTAATCCTGTGTCACTTTTAAATTCTGAAGTAATTCTAATGTAATCCTTATGAATAATTAATTTTAATTGATGGTTTCACTATCACTGTACTGAAACACAATAATTATGCCACAAATTTGAGAAATTCCTTTCTAATAAAGTAAATATGAAGAAAACAAATATTGATATTTTGCTGAGATATTATTTTTCCTTTGACTCACAGAGCTGATAATTTTCAACTCTGATTAGATATACCTTGGTATTTCCAATTTGTAGATGAATAGGGAATATAGAGAAAAGTAGATACCATAGACATCAGAGTGTGAAAATTAGTAGCAAAAGTATAAAAACAACCTTAAAGGCAGACAAACAATATCATGTTTACTTTTATATAAATTATCATATTTCTCCAAATATCTGATAAACATTTATTCATATTTTAAATTTATAAAGTTGCAGTACATATATTAATATTGTAGCAATTGAAGATTTGAATAAAGAGTATAATAAAAATCAATTATATTTCATTTTGCAATTGTAATCATATTGATGTTTATATTTGTTATTTATGGATATAAAATTGTACTGGTATTTAATATATTAAACATATTTTAAATTATTTTGACAATTAATTTAAATTAAAATTTAATACTAACTTTACCAACAATGACAGATTAAATAAGGTCATGTCTAAAAGACTTTGAAATTCAGTTGTGTCAATATTGATACATTATTCTTACCATGAGGTGTTTGCAAACATATTACTGTTATTCCAGACTGAAATTCCATCATCTCAATGAACCCTTTTATTATAAATTTCCCCGATCCTTTTCTTACCTCTCTGCTTCTTAAGACTCATAAAAGATACAGTGAATTATCAAAACCTTTATATTATGGCAATAACAACTATAATGTTAACAACCACTATTTCATAAATCTTTTAATGTAATCTTTAGTCTTCTTGTAGGTAATTAAAAAGTTATTCAGAAATATCCCTGAATTCCCTGTTTTTTTATTTATATTGCTGAAAGATGGAGCATTGAAATCACTAGCATTTCTTGTACATTTTAATTTTGACTCTATTATTTAAATAATTATGTCAGATAGGTGAGAGCAACAATTGATGGAATGACATTAGATTATAGCATATTTAAAAAGAGTGCAAAAGTACAGGAGGAAGAATATCAGTGGGATGATTTATGTGTCAATGTTTGTGTTCTAGACCACAGCCTCCTTACGATTCATTTGAATGCAATTGACCAGAATGAAACCTTTTATGTGCTTGGAAAATTTTTTAATGGTATTTTTGAAACTTAGAGGCTTTACATATTATTATTTTTATGCTCTATAGAAATGTGTGATATCTATATTCTAATCTCATATACCAGTTACAATGATTTTTGACACACTGGATTTGGTAAGTTAAATGAAAACAACAAACAATTGATCTACTTTACCTGCAAAACTTCATTTAATTTTTATCTATAGGAAAAATAAAAAATAATTTAAAATTATTTCTTTGACTATCTGCTCTCTTCAACAATAGTATATAAGTGTACTTGATTTGGTATACTATGAAATAAGACAAAATCCTCCATAGGGTTATCATATATATCATAGGCATTCAAAGTTTATTTTGTAGCATTACTGGAATTGTCCTTTATAAGATTCCTCACAAGATTCTGTGAATTCATTTATGCCCATTTTTTTCAATAATTTTATGTTATTTGTTCATTGAACTCCACTGAGGTCACTTAGAACATACTGTGTTTATTTTATTTTATTTTTATTTTTTGATGTCATGGCCAGATACATGCCAGTTCCTTAAGGTGCTGTTCACATTGTTCACTGTCTCCTTCTATGTTTTCAAGTCTGTGTTTACAAAAGAACTGAGTGACAATATTGTTAAGTACTCGCCACCCATCCCGTTGATACATATGGGTGGAAACTATAGACCTAAAATTATGCACCCTAATAATTAATATTATTATGTATCATTATGTATTAATATTGTCAGTTTAAAATTTTTGAGAAAAAAAACCCAATTTAAATAAAAATATTCCCCTAAATGCAAACATTTTTCTTCTCAGCTGTTTTTTCCCCTTTTGATTTATAATATTCACCTGACTTGAGCGGCGGATTTACTGACCCAATGCTGCTTTCAGTGGGATGAGTGCAGTTATTGAGAAAACAATGAAGATGAAAACACCATAAATAATGTGCTGTTTGGTTTATATTACTTTTATAAAAGGTAGAGTTTTTCAAAAGGAAGAAACCTCAATTGAGGCAATGTCTTAATAAGATCTTCCTTTAAAGCACTTTTTATTAGTGATTGATGTGGGAGGATACAGCCTATTGTAAGTGGTGCCTGGGTCAGTGGTCCTGTGTTCTACACTAAAGCAGGCTGAGCAAGCCATGGAGAACAAGTCAATAAATAGTTCCCCTCCCCAGCCTCTGCATCAGCTCCTGCCTCCAGGTCCCTGCCCTGTTTGGGTTCCTGACCTGACTTCCTTCAGTTATGGACTGTTACTTGCAAGTTTATGTTGAAATAAACCCCATCTTCCTCAAATTTCTTTGGTCAGAGTGAGCCATCACTGCAATAACTAAGACCATAGCAATAATAAGTGGCCATAACTAGGAAAGACAATAAGTAACTAAAGTAGGTAATGGAATGATAAACAAGACTAGAGACTCACTCAGTTCAGGTGACTAGTGCATTTTAAAATGAAACATTCAGATTTACACAATATACAGTTATTTTTATTATTTATTACGTTAGAAATATTTAGACTCTTCTCTTGTCCTCTGTGGCAATGGCTTCATGAATAGAGCCTTCATCCAGTAACTGACGAAAGCAGGCGCAGGGATCCACAGCCAAGGACCAGGCCAATCACTAGGAGTCCAATTGAAGAGAGCGAGCGAGTGTTTTAAGACCATGAGGGGGAAATCCACAGAGACAACTGAATCAAGCTTCTAGATGACAGCTGTGGAGCCTGCATTGAACGGAATTTGCCACTCTGCCTGTGGGAGACAGTTGTGTAGCTTGGTTTGTTGGAGGGGTCCCTGACAGTGAGAACAGGATCTATCCCTTGTGTATAAACTGGCTTTTTGGAGGCCTTGGCCAGATTTGATGCATGGGTTAGGGGCTTCGTCCTACCTCACTTAGTGTACCAGGCTTTGCTGACTTCCACTGGGAAGTTGTACCTTTTTGGAGGAGTTCATGGAGGGGCGGTCTGGAGGTGAGGCAGGGGCAGGAAGAGAGATGGGAGGAGGAACTGTGGTTGGCATGCAAAATTAATAAAATATTAAAACAATAAAATATACTAATAATGATATAAATTTATGTTATATGCTCAGGCAGGCATAATATGTGTAAGTTAGTGATAAAAATGTTGAATTGTCCTTTTGTGAAAGGAATATCTTTGGATGCCTTACAGAAGAAGAACAATAGTAAATTCCTGTGACAAAGGTGAAGATGTAAGAAAAAGAGAACATTTTGCTAAAAGACTCTCAAGTACGTCATGTGTATTTATTTAAATGCCTATGTGAGTCTTTTGTCTTTTGACCTATCCTCAGACTGTGATAGCCTCACACTCTTAAAAATCCTACACAATTAGTAGACACAGGATGTAAGGCCAGATAGAGGAAATGACTGTTAAATTTACCTTATTTATTTTGTTTTTCTCTTCTCAAAGTGTAGAATGAAGAAGCATTAACTGGAAGAGCTAATTTTCTTTACGCTTTAATTCACAGAGTTAAGAATGGCAATATCATGCTATCCCCAAAGGCACCAGTCTCCAGAACTTGTTTTGCTCACGTTCTTTTTTGTTGTTGTTCTTCACCACTACCCACACCAATCAAAGCAGCTACCAGAAACATTGTTGAATAACTGAATGGCCAATTAACAAACTGTCTAATTGTGCATATACAACACCACATTTACATAATAAATGGTACAGTTATGGTCAATGATAACAGCTCTGGTTCTCAATTTAAAACCTTTTAGAAATAGAAGAGTCATTCTAGTTAGGCAACATGCTCTCCTCTGTCCCCCATGAAACCAGGTTACTTCAAGAATATCTATCAAAGTAAAAAAAAAAAAAAAAATTCAGTTCTCATTTTTGTTGTTTTCTTTTATATTACTAAACAGAATACAGAATTAAGATCTCTGAATAGAGAATTTATGTTAAAATCTTACTGTGGATGAAAGTAAAAGATTTGGTGATTAAAAGATTATACATAGGCCAAGCACTGAGTGCCAAGACTATTATTTTACTCTTTACTTGGACTTTTGAGTAATAAATCAAAAATTATATTCACTTCTTCAGTAGTTAAGCATTGTCATTTTACTTTTTATTGTCATTGTAAAACTGTCTGTGACATTTGTATTGTTTCAAATAAACTGGCAATGGCATTTCTTTTGTTAATATTTAGCAATTTTATTTAAGGTTATTTTCATATAGCTTAATAGGGGTTAAATTTTAAGATTTTTAATGCCTATTGTAGTTCTAAAATTGAAAAACAGAAGGATATGTCCTGGTAATAAAAACTTGTCTTCCTATAAGATCAGTCTACCAAAACTTCGTAAAATTCTTCAGGGAGAACAGTATACACATCTATGTTGCCTTTTCTTCTTGCCTGTGTGAGATCACAAGTCCTCTCATGTAACCGATGATGATTTGTGCATTACAGATACAATTAAAGTCCTAATATTGTTGAAGTATTATTTACTTGTTCTTCAAATCTTTGCCCACATATCTTATGAAAGTATTTTTCGATAATTTTCATTTTTGATATACTTCCTGGGGACAGAGTGGGCTGCGTTTGTGTGAGTGTAGTCTGTAACATATGTGAAGATAACAAAATAAATTCTAGTACTCTATTCTCTCCTTATATGATTTGTGCTATTGTTCTCTGCTATGTCGTCATTAGGCTAATAAAGTGAGGATCCAAAAAAGAACCCTTCAAGTATAGTACACAGCCATTTTCAGTCATAATTCCCCATTTCATTTTCACCTTTAGCATGGTATCCCAAAAGCACACGTAATACAGGTGCCAGATACCAGAAGAACAGAATGGCAAATACCTGGGTTCCTGCTCAGTCCATGGAGATGAGCTATAAATATGGGGTTCTACACTGGACTCCTACATATGCAAAGACTCATCATTTTTAATAATCTACTGATATTGTAGAAACTTAATGTTCTTTTCTTAATGTTCTTTTATGGTCAGTGATTTATAATACATATTCATAAATACAAAATGTATTTAACAACTCTAGAAAATTAATTCATATTTTAATGGTAAGAAAATATATTATTTAAATTACTTTTTATTCATATTTAATAATAATATACAAAGTTAACAACAAATCTCTCACTTCTGAAGATATCATAAATCAGTCATTAGTGGTCAAGTATTGCGCTGATTAAACTGATTTTAAAAGCAAAACATTAAACTGTATACTTATTAATCTTTCCCTCTAATTTTCAATGTCCACTTAACTCAAAGAGAATATATTAAAGGCCATAACTTCACCTATGTGCCATCATTTGCTCTGTATTTTAATATTTTCAGGTTATTTTTAAAATGTATGTGCATTATTATCCTACTTGTTATCTTTCAGCTGATACTGTCAGTAACCATTATTTCCCAATTGCCTTCATTGATCACTCAGGGCCGTAGGCTTCTATCTGACCTATTTACCCTATTTCTACAATTAGTTTATAATAGGGTCTTAGAAAATTTTTTTGTAGAAATGTTTTGCTTTTCACTGCATAATTGTCAATATACAGACTATATACAGTTTATATTCATGTGCATCTTGCCATCTGGTATGCTTAATTTCCTTGGTTTTACCAAAGTTTGTCTTGCATATAAACTAACTTTACTATAAAAATGATTAATTTTGTAACATGATATGTGAGTGTATATGCACTGCTAGGCATAGTGGTAAACTCATCTACTTGTAGGCAGGCAACCCTAGAGCTGGAGTAATGCCTGAGATACATAGTGAGACATTTATGTACCAAAAATACTTGACGGTTTTCAAGAAAAATTCTAAATTCTATTTTGATAACTTACATTTTGTGTTGAAATATGTAAATAATAACAAATCATAAGTTACCTCCTCAAAAATAATGATAAAGAATGACTTCTCAGAGATGTGTATACATATACTAACTTCTTTTATTGTGTTTTAATGTAGTTTAAAAGCATTTATATGAAAATACAATATTTTCCTTAATGTTTAAGTTTGCAATTTTCCTGGTCAGCAAAATGGACCTAAATAGGGGCAGACAAATGAAGGGATGAGAAGCACAAAGAACGAGAGCAAGACAAAAGCTCTGATCCTGCTCTAAAGATTTTATTGTACAGCTAGTAGTTAAATAGAAACTCAAAGGGGGGAAGTGCACATAAACCCATAATGGGAAAATTCCACAGTTACAGAGTATTTTGCTAAACAGGATGTGTTAATATGGAAATCTATCATTTTACCAGCCAATCGTCTAACTAGAACCTGTTGTCTGGGAAGAGACTTGACTCATAGTAAAAGGAAACCTAACTTAAACCTAGCCTGAGGCCTGAATTCATGATGTTGCTTAAGACAGTGAGGACCTTATCTCCTCAGCTCTAAGCATTCAGTTTTAACAAAATCTATGGTTAAAAATGATGTGTAAGCGATATTTGTTGCATGCCTTTTACTTGTAGGTACAATAATTGACCTAATCTTATTTACCAAATATAGGAAAGTAAGGACCCAATTTAGCTGACAAATTCTCATTTATTTATAACCAGTTTTATTGATACATCAGTAGAAAATGTATAATATTGTATCTTCAAAGATTATCTAAAAAACCACATGGGAAACATTGACATATTTTGAAGTTAAAGATTTTGACTAAATTTGCATTTATTTTATACCCAGATCCTTGGTTTTTTTTTCACAAAATATTTGAATGACCTAGATATTACTTCTGTACAACTTTGATCTTATCCTTTAAGCTACTATAAAAATTTGCAGACACCGTTAAACTATCTATTTTTCCTGATATATAAGTAAGAGCTAAACCAATATTTTCTTTAACGTATATCTAAATCAATGTCATGTGTTCACTATTACATTGACTTATTAAACAAAATATTCACCTCTTGATTTGGTGCCTTTTCCTTGTCTTTCATCAAATCATAAACAATAAAATCTTTACATAAAAACAATTCTGAAGTTATTCTGCTCTGTGTTTCATTCAGATGTGCTAAAAATCAATCTAGTCAAATTTTTCTAATGCTCAAATATAAGTATAAAATTTTAATGTTATTATTAATAAAATTAATTTTAAAATCCTGTTTATGAGCCATAAACTTGTGTTTAAAATTTTAAATACTGTTTTATTAGATATTTTATTTGATTGTTTGATTTCACATATAACACAGCTCTCTTACCTCTCTAAAGTACTTTAAAAAAGAAGTATAGAAAATCTTAGCAATACTTTTCTCATTATGTTTCCTTTATTAGATCTATAGACTTGTCTTATGCCCAACTACAGTAGAATGGATTGATTAGGTGACATTTGATTTTATACTCAAGAGTATTCTCTAGATATTTTATTCTCAAAGTACTAACATAAAATTTAATTTTCTAATATAAGAAATTCTCCCCCAGTCTAGAACATGAATATTCTCATTAACTTCTTGTGATTGTACATATGCTTGACAGAATTTCTATTGCATTTAGACGAATATGGCCATAGCTGTTGGTTGGCTCCTTCCTTTCAAAATTTAAGTGGTTCCTCCTGGTATCATGAAACTTAGTTCTCACAGAGAAGGCATTCAGGTCAGGTCCAATTCAGGACCTGTGAAAGGCATGGTAACTTCAGCATTGAGATTTATTTACTTTCTACTGCTAGGTGGCAACCAAGGCCAATAAAAATAGGATGAATATTTTGGGTGACTATTGGACATCCCTAACCAACAACACAAAAGAAGGCTTATCAAGTCTTTTATTGGAAATTTTTTCATGGGACTTTGGTCTGGGAGTGAAAATTTTCAGCCAAGTTGAATAAAGTCCATTAAAACTATATATGTATACTAAAGTCCTATCGATATATTATGACAATCAGCAACATCAATGAGCAGTACTCATGAGAAGCCTAAAGGTGAAGTATTAGCACACAAATCTTAGCAATAAGTCACATATCTCTAATTGTACAATTGTGCATGGTACTGAACACCTATCTCACTACTTAGTGTTAGTGATATCATGAATATTGGTGGAGAACCTATAACTACTGTTTTACTAAACTAGCATAATTCCTAACAACAATCTAACATTTGTTTTTATACTAACAGGTAAAAGGAACTCATCACTCCTTACTAAGTAAACTCTTCGCAACATATAGAGACATTTTTTAAAAAAAAATTAAAAGACATATTTTTGAATCTAAGTACTGAAGGCTACATCTGCAAAACAATTCCTCACCTAAGGCTAAGGGGCACTGTGCAAGAAGGAACAGAAATATTGTAAGAGCTAGATGATCAGAGAGTTTGCTGTGAGGTTGTGACACCTTGAAATGTCAGAAGCTATACCCATAAAACCTTTCAATCACATGGAAAATTCTAGGAGGACTCAACCTTACACAAAGAATGACAGGCATCTAAGGAGTGGAGGAACAGGAGAATAATCTTACTTAGGGAAGAGCACACCAATCTGTTATCCAATACCAAAAAGAAAATATACATTCAAGTATAGTAAAAGCTGTAATAACTGATTGAAAAAAAAGATAGAATTAATTTGAAAGCTATCAAGAAAGTGTATATTGGAAAGTTTATAGAAAGAAAAGAGAATAGAGAGACTATGAAAATATTTTATAATCTTAAAAATAAAAATTAAATAGTTCTTAGTTTTAGTTGGGCATGGATGTGGAGAAGTTAACACTCTGCCTCTAATTTGCTTAATGCAGATTTAGAGAAGAGTTTCCTCATAGCATGCATCAGATTGTTTGTGAAAGAAGTGCCTGTCTATTCAGAGATCACTGTTATGACACAGCAGGCATACCATTAGCAAATGATACTTCATGTCTACGTTGTGTTACTTCAAAGTATACAGATTGAGTGCATGTTTAGTCATATTAATTGCCACTAAGACAAGGAACATTAAATATGCTTGTGTGCTACCCATAACAAATTACCATTTTGTGACATCTGGGAAAGACTAAAACTCTTTATGGCCAATTCAATATAAAATAAAAGTAGCAAGATGGTTCCCAGACTCAACATCAGTTGTTCTCTATGGAGTTGATGTAGGGAAACTACAACTCCATAATAGTTTGTGGGTTGAGCAAAGGTAAAACAGAACAGGTTTTTATTTGTATTACCAATTCTTTCTAAGTTATTGTTAATAGTTAGAATTTATTCACCTTCCACAAGCACAACATGAAAGGGTTCCATGAAATGTAGTTACATGTTGTCCATGGTTTTGGAGGGGCATAGAAACATGGCTGTGAATGCTAAAACAGATATACTCAAAGATGGTGAAAAAGAAAAGTAAGAATAAGTGTCAAGATAACATTATATGCTTTTTCTAGGAATAAACTTGTAATATCACATTAAATGGAAAAAGCTGTGTAGTATTCCTGTAAATTGCTCTTAAGTGAACGGTAACAGTTTTTTTCTTTCTATTTTGAATACTTTTATGACACATACCTTCGAGAACTTTGTCTAAAACTGAGTCTGATGTTGTTAACTTCTAGGTCAGAAAAATATGATTTTCAGCCTTTAAGAATGAATATATTTTGCAAGTTGATAGAGGGTGTAGTCATCTATGCAAAAACAATAGGGCAATCTCTTGTCATACAGTAGTGTTAAAAATCACTTTAGTATATTTCCCTGATCCTGAGCTCTCAGCTAAGTAGTAATTACAGTGACCATTGAAGGAAGCTGTGAATATAAGGATCATGCTAATTATGAAGTTAAATAAGAGCTTTAGAGTTACTTTCAAAAGCCAGTACAGTACTACATATTTGTAGTGAGTATTCTGGATATTGAGGAAAAAAATATATACCTGTATTTTATTATTTTAACCATTTATAACCAGTGTGGGCATCAGAGTCGTGGTAAATTACAAGTTTATAGATTCTAAGATGTCAATGTACACACATCAGTGCTTGTTTCTCTTTAAAGTTATGTGTATCTTCATGTTAGTTTTTTTCATGAGAAATCTTTAAGGCTGAACTTATGTAAGGATGTGCAAGAAATATTTGTTTGAAAAAAATAATCCTCATAGAAGAATATTGGCTTGGGTATTAAAAGTATAGGAAGTTGTCCAACTTCTTCATGAAAGTTTTTTCTACATAAAAATAGGAAGTAAGCCTAGTAATTTCTAACTTCTAAATCTTCCAAACTGTGTAGATACAACATACTAATGAGCAGCCTGCAGGATTCATCCATATGAAATTATCATTTAGAAGCCAGCATTGCTACCTTTGTAAGACAGCTCTCACAGAGTATATTTACTTCTGAGTCTCTTAATGCAGTAAAAATGATTTGATAGCTCTAAGAGCAGATTATTTTTTATTTCTCACAATTTTGCTTTGTCATACTTTCTTTCATAATATTGATCCCTACACAATAGTTTGCATCTTAACTCTTAAGTTACAACAAATTCAGATAATCCCACCAAAGAGTTATTAATAATAATTTCCAATTTCAAATAGTCTTAGGTTTGTGACCTAGTGTTTACTATGAATTTATGAGGGAATAAATATGCATGTACAGTTTTCTGTAAGTACTATATTTATTGAACATACTCACAATTGTATTGAATAGAACAACCTGGTAAGTTAAAAATTTATGGTCATCACTTGCATTAGTAACTCTTCAATTGCCATGACAAAATACTATAATGAAAGTCAACTAAAGTAAAGAAGTTTATTTTAGATTATAGTTCAAGATGGAACATTTATAATCATTGAGGATTCATTCATGTCATTAGGCAGCACAACATAAGAGCACATTTTCATTCATACATAAAAATCAGGAAGAGAGAAAAATTGAAATATATGAGTCTATAGACTACCAAAACCTTATTCTAGTGACACTCAATATCTATATCATATCTGCTAAATTTACTATATGTTCCCAAATGACAAAATGTTATGCAACATTAGCCTGTCCTTATTCAAACCACTATACTAGATATCTACTCTTTGTAAATTAAGGACTCCCAGTCAAGTTGCTGGTCACCTATCCATAAATCAGATATCAGTGTAGAATATTTGACAGAATAGATTTCAGCACCAAGGAAGCAGGATTATTCTCTGTTCTTCCAAAAGACAATGTGTATTTGATTAATTATTTAAGTAATTACTACTCCTTAAAAAATGATCTGAGAAAAGAAAAAATGAGTAAGTAATGAGTAACACATTAGTTTTTTTTTTTCAAGAGCGTTATGTGTGAAGTCTATTCTAGTGCTATTTTAATAATACCATAACATTAGAAGGAAGATTTAATTTTAAGAAAAAAAATTAAAGTTTAATAAAAAAATTTATATTGATGTCATTATGAAAGTCTTATTCATGGTAGCTTTTTCTAGAAGAAATGGTCTTAGGAGCTCTTCTTGAAAGTCACAGCAGACTTCCTAGTATTTTGACTCTTCCACTCCCATTCTCTTCTATGTCCATCGTGTTCTTTAAGCTGTCCATGTAGAATGCTCTGTTGCAGATGTGTCCACTGGGGCTGGGCTTCTCATGATCTTTTGCTCTCTACATTGTATCAAGCTATGGTTTTCAGTAATGGTAACCTTGTACTATAAAGACAAAGTTTGGATGAAGGATGACAGTTAAACTTATCTGTGGGGGTAAAGAGAAGAGTAAGAATGTAGTTTGAAGTCATCTGAGTCTTTCAGCCTTTGTTTGGGACATTTTCTGTTGGGCTGGAGAGATGGCTCAGCTGTTAAAGGCTAGGCTCACAAACAAAAATATGAGTAACACATTATTAAACCAATGTTTCAGTTAACTTCAAAGAAAATCGACTGAGTTTCTCCAGTAGGTAAATTAGAAACATGATTTGGATTATGAGTATAGAATAAACTCCTGTAGTGTGATATCTGTGAGATATTCATGACCAGTTATAGTGACATTGGCTTGAATTTTAAAATGTAAATTATTTTGCTGTAGTATTATTGTTTTTCATAATGAAGCTTTGTCAAATAGAATGAAATAGTGTCTGTTTTCTCAAAAAGAAATGCAGACAAAAATGATCTGTAGTGCCTATTCTGTTAGTCATGTTTTTGAAATTTTAAAAGCTGAACGTGGCTACTTAGGGCTAAGCATAACTTTTTTTTTTCTTTTTAAATTTTCCTCAGGTAAATAATTAAATGTTTAGTAATATATATCAATAAGAAGTAAAAGAAGCATCACCTTATCACCATCATAGAAAGCAAATGGATCAAAACACTAGCAAAAATATTTCTTTTGTGTACATAAATAATATTCCATTTTAAAGTGTGTCAGCTCAATGGTAGGAAATTGCAACTGTAAATTCAAGGAACTGTGAAGTACTTCTGTTCTACTTAAAATTTTAGTGTTGTGATAAAACAACTTGAGTAGAGGCTAGTAATAGGTTCAGTGGTTAAGAGTGCTTACTGCTTTTACAGAGGACTCAGTTATGTGCTCAGCACCCATGTTCAACAGAACATAGTTGCTCACAACTCCAGCCACAGGTTACCTGAAGCCCTCTTATAGACACTGCCAACACCTGGACTAATTTGTAAATAGCATTCGCCCCTCAAACACTTAAAATGACAAACGTAAATTTTGAACACAAAAATGATTAAATCCCTGATTAAAAGCAGCTTAGGAAAAAGAAGATTTGTTTGGCTTAAAAGTCTAGGTCTTTCTTAATCCAACATTGAAAGAAGTAAAAGCAGGAAATCAAACAAAAACTTGATGCAGAAACAATGGGGGAATGCTGTATGCTATCACACTCACAGGATCTTGCTTAGCTTGTTTTCATACACATTACAAAACTGTCTGTCTAAGGATGGCCCCACTCATAATGAACATGATCTTTCTGCACCAATTCATAATCAAGAGAATTACCTACAAATATGCCTAGAGGCCAATCTGGTTTAATCAGACAATTCCTAAATCAAAGCTTTACTGCAGATGACTCTGACTTGTGTCAAGTTGACAATTAATTCTAACTAGGGCTGAACAATTATGTCCTTGTTAGAAATGTGTTACAGGAACAGAATGAAGAAGCAAAAAAGACATGTGCCAGCACAGGCAAAAAGACTTACCTACTGTATAACTGAATGTTGTCATTGTGGCTTGAACTGCTAAGTGCCCAGAGCAATCTCTAAAGGGGCTTCTAGATTCCTGCTCAAGGTCCTTTCTATCATGGTCCTCTAGTGATTCTGAACATTCATTTAGTTTCCAATTAAAAATGAAGAACAATATTCACCCAAATTTAATACTTCCTTTCCATCAAACTAATTAAATTAATCACAATTTTGAGTATTCAAATCAGAGAAGTTATTCAAAACCACATGGCAATTAATATATTTCTAGCACATTAAGTAGTATATTTTAAAATATAATGAGTGATCCACCTAAATTAAAACAAATATCAGATAATAATTACAAGAGCTTCTACAAACTAACATGTGAATTTAGGATATATTCTTTGTTTTTTGTGTAAACATTTATAATATTTAATTAAATTATACTTCCTTTGTTGAGTATTTTGTTGCAAAGAAACAAATATTTCTAAAAGAAAGATACTAAAATATGAATTATTTTCTAAGCTACTGCTTTAGAATTTAATAGTACATATTATAGTTAACAGATTTTATAGAAATAAATGTGGAAAATACATTAGGGACAGGATTATTCAGAACTGAATACAAATTATAACTGCTGGTGTATTATAAATATTTATGTATATCTGTTCATTAATGTTGTATAAAAGTAAAGTTAAGCTAAGAATTAACATTCTCCAGGAGATTATAAGCATTATACTAGAGATAAAAATTTTGGATGAATATATAAAATAAGTTTTTTTTAATGTGTAGTTTTGCAATATTGTGATTCACTGAGTGGGCTTTTTAGGCAACTCCATTAATTTTTCTCACTATTACATGTAGGAACATAACATTAAAAGGACATTGAATCTTAGCAAAATTCATACATTAATGAATGTGTAATATTGGTGATAAAATATACTTGCTTATTTTTCTTTCCACTTATGAACAGTAAAACAGTGTATTTTTATCAGTCTTTGACTTTTTTGTGTGTATGTGTTGAATATATCATACCTAGGTGTTTGTGTATGTGCTTGTAGAGGCCACTGTTCAGTGTTGTCATTAATTTTTATCTACTTTGTGCTTTGATATAGAATCTCGTAATAATTGACAGATTATTGATTGAATGATCTGAAGGTCATTGATTCACTTAGGCTGCATGGACAACGAGCTCTGGGACTAGACCTACCTTTGATTCTGTAACACTGTGATGATAGATGTGTATTAGGCATTTTTGGTGAGTGCTAGGAACTTGTACATAGTTGCTTTTTGTTTTTATTAGTTTGTTGGTTGGTTGGTTATTTTACTGTTGTGTGTATGGCCTTTAATCTAACTACCCATTTCTTTATCCTCTTTAGTCTGATTTCTTTTTTTAGATAGTTTTTTTAAACTGACTTACAAAATAGTTAATAAAGGTAAATAATCTGACTGAGAACAGCAATCAATTAGTGGGACCTCTTGAAACTGAGAAGCTTCTGTAAAGTAAAGGACACAGTCAATAAGACAAAACAACAGCCTACAGAATGGGAAAAGATTTTCACCACCCCTAAGAGTGATAAAGGACTGATCTCTAAAGTATATAGAAAACTCAAGAAACTAGAGCCCAAAACCCTGAATAATCAAATCAAATAATGGGGTTCAGAATTAAAAATGGAATTCTCAGAAAAAGAATTATAAATGGCTGAAAGGCACTTGAAAAAGTGTTCAACATCTTTAGCCATCAGAGAAATGCAAATCAAAACAACTTAGAGATACCAACTTACACATGTCAGAATGGCTAAGATTAAAGACACAGATGACAGCCTCTGCTAAAGAAGTTGTGGAGCAAGAGGAACACTCCACCATTGTTGGACGCAGTGTCAGCTTGTTCAGCCACTCTGGAATTCAGTGTGTCAGTTTCTGAGAAAACTGGGAGTCAACCTCCCTAAGAATCCAGCAATGCCATTACTGGGGATATAGCCTAAAGACACACATTCGCACTCCAAAGGCATTATCCTAGCTATGTTCATAGAAGCATTTTTTTGTAATAGCAAGAACCTGGAAACAACCTAGATTCCCTTCAACTGAAGAGTGGATTAACAAACTGTGGTACATCCAAACAATAGAGTACTACTCAGCAGTAAGAAAAAAAATCATATAAATATCCTAAAATTTGCAGGCAAATGGATGATGGATTTCAAGAATATCCTCCCGAGCGAGGTATCACAAAGCCAGAAGGACAAGCATGGGATCTACTCACTCATTAGTGGACTTTAAACAAAAAACAAAGCTTTCCCAAGCTGCAAAACAAAACCATTATACAGCTTGGGATCTGAAACACTTTGGACTAGCACCTTGGAGCCCATTCACTCCAGAGGAATACCAGACCCAATCTTGATGTTGAGATGAAGAAAGTAGATTTGTCTTGATTGTATGTGTACTAAAGCCACGTTGGGACTTCGGGACCTCCTGCCCTTGCTGGGGACTAGATAAGGAGATGGGGAGAAGAGAGAGTGACTGGGAGAGGGAAAGTAGTTTGAACACGGGGATACATGAATAAAACATGAGACCTTTATTCATAATAAATAAAAAGAAATATAAAAAAATGACAGACTGAGAACTTGACATACATGTAATGGTTATTAATGATTATTTAGTACAAATACAGAAAAAAACATTCAAGTCTAGTATTTGTTGATATGAATTTGCGAAGGTTAAATACTGATAATATGAGAGTTTGGAGCTAAAGTAACTTTACCATAAAGTCCATGAGGATCATACATTTATCATGCATTTGAAAACTACAGAAGAATTCATAGAATTACTGGAATTTATAATAACTGAAGTAAGAGATAAATTTATAGTCACTAATGAATAATTACAATACATTTGTATACATCTTCTTACTCACCAGTGTGATTAACTAGGAGGAGAATTAAAACTATGATATGTAAGGTATAATGGGTACAGATCATTAATGTGCACTCCACAAATTGGCAATTGGATGGGAGGCTGAGGGAGAGATGAATGGACTGAGTGGACTAATTAGCAAGCTGAACTGTAGGAGTAACTGGCAGCAATAATGCATCAGGACAGAGACTGTAATCAATGTAGTATAAATAATGATGACTGTAAAACTTCAGTAATGTAAAAAGGATGCTGGGCAGACAAGAGCTGCTTCTCTCCTATTCAAGTAAATGTTGCTGGCTCTTACCAGGTTTCCCAGTGAAGACGCAAATTACCTAAAGAAGGTAAAATTGGACATGAACATGAAATGCAATTAATCTGTGGCAAATAAATTGCTGTGATTCACTTGTGAGTGTACTCATATTTTCAACAATTTTCCTATTTAAAAATTATACTTAAGTGTCAACAATAGCATGGTCATACTGCTATCCTACAGTAAGGGCTGGATTGTGGAAGGGAGTAGTTTCAGAATATTTGTAGTGAAAATTAATAATGAAATCTGTTATCTTTATAATCTTATACAAAGTTAGTGTATATGTAAGATTTATGTACTTGAAATGCATGAATATACTAGATAATAAATTATATTAACATATTTAAAAGAATAATTTGACCTATATAAATGGACTTGATACTATTAAATTACCAATAAATTCAAAATAAATTGCTTTTTTAAATGAAATATAAGGTGAAGTAAAAATATAAAAATATGAATGCATATTTGTGTAAAATATGATGTTATTACTAATAATATTCATAATTCAAAATATTTTTAATGTAGTGATGGCTTATATATGAATGCATTTTAGGATGTGAACTATTGTTATTTAGGATGATCCCAAATATATTATTGTATAAAGTATATATGCCTGTTGATGCATATATATTGCCACATCACATGTTAAATAATTTGTACATACAAATACCAATGTGTGTACTTCTTCAAAGGTTGTTCAGCTACAAAATAAAGAGCAGGTTTCTATTTTTTCTGTCATCTTATGAAAAATTAGTTCCACAAAAGACAGTGTTGTTAATCTTAGTTCATGATTTTAAAATGAACACTTATTTGCTATTCTCAAAATGTACAATTTTTATTCTTTGTAATACTCATTTTAAACTTATATCAAAATAATTTATTTTCAATTTGAAATTTACTTTCTCGATTATTGATCGCTAGAATTGCTCTAATTTCAATAAAATGTTTCTAATCCCAAAGAATATTTTAAGATTATTCCTGCATATGCATTTAGACAAAGGACCTCATAGCCGCATGATTCTCATTGGATGAAGAATAATTTAACTGTAAAAGCATTAACCATTTAAATTTTACTTTAGAAGAACCACAGTCTTCATTCACTGTATTTCAAGAGGGTATGGCAAATGTGAAATAAATAGATTTTAGAAACATTACCAACATACCTTAAAAACTTTATAAACTTGCAAAACTGTATTGAAACTTCAAAAATAAAGATAATATTAAGATAAATATAGTTTCTTAGCTCACTTCAAGTCACAATGTATGGGATCATAAAGTATGATATGCTCCTCCATTTTGAAGGAAGAAAGCTTCAAATTTTAATATTGAGGGCTTTTTACCAATGAAGTGATAATTATTTACATCAGACTATTAAAAAATGAATTTTATACTTGCTGATTTCTGTAGTGTAAAACAGATTTAAAAATCAATTTTCAGCTGTGTCTTTGTAGTCTGTGAGATATTTAGAATCCCATCTTTCTGAGGCACAAGCAAGACAATTCCAATGTCCTGTTTTTAATAACTGTAGCTATTTACAAAGAAAAACTTTTAGACAACATAATTATAAATTCATAGAATCAACAGTCAAATTGTTGCTGACTCCAAAGCATAATGTTTGTGAAGAATAATCTTATCTGCATAAGAAGATTCCTATTGGAATGAGCAACATTATTTTAAATTTTCCCAATATTCTTCAGTATATAACTTAGTATAAGAAAGGCAGATGATTAAGGCTGGCAAAGCAGTCAGGCAGAGATCAGGCATAATTTATGCTTTTATTTTGACTATCTGATTATGAAGGACTAAACTACATAAAAGACACATCTAATAATGTATGTATGTTTTATATTCTGAAACAAACTGAGCATTGCTTAGAAATGAGGAAATGAAGCACTGTAGTCCTCATTCAGGCAGCTCAGTAATATTCTCTACAAGGTATTGTACAGTATCTCTTTATATCAGCACTCAAAGGCAGAAGAAGGATCCACTAAGTTTATTCCTGGCCTTATATACATGGAAATCTGTAAGCCATCTAGGGCTACATGACAAAAGCCTGTCTCCAAACAAAACAAAGTAATGATAAAACATAATTATATATATGTGTGAGAAAATTTGCGCACATATATAAATGATTCTGTAACTGACAAAACTTAAAAAGCCAAAACAAATGGAAAACTTTCTCAGTGCATAACACCAATGTCCAATCAAGATCTAGTAAGAAACTCAAACTGATCAATAAACACTAGTGATGTTGATAGAAATAGTAATTAAAAGTCCCACAATGAAAAAAATCCAGAGCTAGATGGTGTTAGTATAGAATTTTACTAGACTTTCAAAGAAGAGTTACATCCAGATCTCATAAAATTATTTTTCAATATTAAAACAAAAGAATCTCTGCACAGTTTATTCTATGAAGCTAAAGTAGTCCTGTCACTCATGTAAAGACCAACAGAAAAAGATAATTAAGTCCAATTGTCCATATGAATGCACATGCAATAATGTACAAAAAAATACTTGCAAAACACCTCAATGGCTCCCTCTATCAAGAAGTCTATTTCTTTGTTTCCTCTCTGTGCTCCTCCCACTCAACCATTTTATAATCTTTTTCCGCCTCCCCTTGCTCACTCCCGCATATGATCTCAATTTACTCAGGAGATCTTTTCCATTTCCTCTTCCCAGGGGGATCCATGGGTGTCTCTCTTATGTTCCTCTTATTCGCTAGCAGCTTGGGAGTTGTGTGTTGTAGACTAGCCATCCTTTGCTTTATGTCTAACATCCACTTATGAGTGAGTACATACCATGTCTATCTTTTTGTGTCTGTGTTATCTCACACTGGATGATAATCTTCAGATCTCTCCATTAAACTGCAAATTTCAGGATGTCCATTTTTTTTTCTGCTGAATAGTATTCTATTGTATAAATGTACCACAATATTATTAATCCATTCTTTGCTTGAGAGACATCTTGATTGTTTCCTGGTTCTGACTTTAACAAATAATGCTGCTATGAAAACAATTAAGATGATAACTTTGGGATAAGAATGTGCATCCTTTGAGTATATGCACAATAGTGGTGTTGCTGGATCATTGGGTAGATTGATTCCCAGTTTTCTTAGGAAACCTCATACAGATTTCCAAAGTGACTGAATAAGTTTACATTCCCACTAGAAGTGGAGGAGTCTTCCTATTGCTCCACATCCCCCCAACATAGGCTGTCATCTCTTTTTAATCTTAGCCACTCTGACAAGTGTAAGATGATAACTCAGAGTTGTTTTGATTTGCATTCTCGTGGCTAAGGATGTTAAACAATTCTTTAAGTGTCTTTCTGCCATTTGAAATTCTTCAGTTTAGAATTACATATATAGCTCTGAAACCCATTTTAGGTTAGATTATTTGGGGTTTTGTCCTCTAGTCTTTTGTGTTCTCTATATATTTTAGAGATTAGTCCTCTGTCAGATATAGGGTTTGTAAAAATCTTTTCCCATTCTCTAGGTGTTATAAAAGGTTTCCCGGCCTGTTTGGGCCCGAGGTTCGTACCTGTCCTGTGGTAGCTTTTCCCCCCCAAAGAAATGAATCAGACACTTACATTAACTTTAAACTGTTTGGCCCATGTCTCAAGCACATTACTAGCTAGCTCTTTCATCTTAATTCAACCCATTTCTATTAATCTCTCTGCCACGTGGCCCAGAAAATGGCTCACCTGGTTTGTTACATGTTTCCTCCTCAGAGGGTCAGATGGTGTCTGGCTAACGCCACCCTCCTTCTACCTGTCTGTCCTCTCATTCTCCACTCATTTCTACAGTGTTCTACATAGACCAAAACAGCTCCTTTATTTACAGCATACACAGAACATTCTACCACATCTAGGCTGTTGTTTTGTCTTATTAACTGTGCCCTTTGCCTTACAGAAGCTTCTCAGTTTCAGGATGTCCCATTTACTTGTTGCTGTCCTTAGTGTTTGTGCTACTGGTGTTATATTTAGGAAGTGGTCACCAGTGGGAATGCATTGGAGGATATTTACCAATTTCTTTTCTGTTAAGTTCAGAGTAACTGGGTTTATATAAAAGAAGGGGAGAACAAAGAATAGGTATCTTGATAAAGGGAACCATTGAGGGGTTAGAGAGAAACCTTGTGCTAGAGAAACATTCAAGGACCTTCAAATTTTCCCCAGCTAGGACTCCAAGCAATAGTGGAGAGGGTACTTAAACAGAACTTCCCCCATAATCAAATGAATGACCATCCTGTCATTATAAAACCCCATCTAATAACAGATCAAGGCAGAAGCATAGATTCATAGCTAAGCACCATGTCAAGCTCCAGGTATAGCTGAAAAGAGGAGAGGGTATTTCATCAAACGGTTCAGGATCATGAGTAGGAGAGCCACAGACATGGCTGACTCAGGCTATTGGAAGCTCACTGACTCTGAAATAACAGCTGAAGAACCTTCATTGAAAGGAACTAAAACATCTGAATATAGATGACAATTGAATGGTGTGGAGCCTTTTGCAGTACGATTAGAGTTTATTCCTGGTGCATGAAACTGACTTCTCGGGGCCCATTCTCTATAGAGGAACCCCTTACTCAGCCTTGATACTGGGAGAGGGACTCAAATCTACCTGAACTGGATATGCCAGACAGAATTGACTCATCTTGGCATACTTCGCCTTCCCTGGCAAATGAATGGGAGAATGGGCCTGGACGGAGGCTGAGGGAAGATGATGATGATGAGGAGCAGTAAAGGATGTGAGAAAAATAAAGCTTAAAATAAGAAAATACAAAAATAAAAATTTTAAAAATAAAGTAATACTTGCTATAGAAATCTAAGAACACATTCAAAGCATCATTCACCATGATTTAGTAGGCTTCTTTGAGAGATCGATGGTTGATTCTATTGATAAGTGTAAGCCACCAAACATATAAGCAAATTGAAAGGCCAAAATGACTAACAAAGTCAAAGCAAAAGAAATGAAAAGAAAAAAAAAAGCATGGCCATCTCATTACATACAGAAAAAGGCCTTTGATAAAATTCAACTCCTCTTTGTGATAAAAGTCCTGGAAAGACCAGGTATACAGGGGACATACTTCTACAAAATAAGAAAGTTTACAGCTAGCTTGTAGCCAATATCTACTTAAATTGAGAGAAACTCAAAGCACTTCCAATCTAATGAGGGAAAAAATTATTATTCATCCTCTCCCTGCCTATTCAATATAGTTTTTTTTTTTAAAAAAAAAAAAAAAACACTTTTATTTATTTATTTAATTTCTTGCCTTGGTGTTTGCCTGGAACTGGAACTACAGACAGTTGTGAGCTGCCACGTGGGTGCTGGGAATCGAACCCGGGTCCTCTGGAAGAGCAGACAGTGCTCTTAACCGCTGAGCCATCTCTCCAGCCCCTTCAATATAGTTTTGAAGTCTCACCTAGAGCAATAAGATAATTAGGAAAGGAGTAAGTCAAAGTATCCTTGTTTGTAGATGATATGATAGTATGCATAATTCAATCTAACATCTTATCAGGGAACTTGTACAGCTGAGAAACAATTTCAGCAAAGCAGGTGAGTAAAAAATTTTACTCCAAAACAGGTAGTCCTCACATATACAAATGGCAAATATACAAATAAAGAAATAGTCTAAACAACAATTTTCACAATAGTCTCAAATATCATAAAATAGATGGGCTAATACTTAATAAGCTAGTGAAATATTTGTTTGCTAAAAACTAAACTTTAAGACATCCAAAAAGAAACTGAAGAAATTATCTTTATAATGAAAGTTCTCCCATGTACACGGATTGGAAGAATTACTACAGAAACAAATAACATATTTTTTGTTTGTTTAACAAAAAGCTAGAAATACACACTGTAAAATATAAAATATCTTCAACAAATAAAGCTGGTTTAACTTTGTGGCTGTGGGTAGAAAAATCTGAATAGATGTAAACTTATCAACTACAAAAACTCTGCTCCAAATGAGTGCAAGACCTCAACATGAATCCAGATGTATTGAAAAAAAAGTGAGGACAACCTTGAATTCATTAGCATAAGAAAAGACTTTCTGAACAGTATTGTTATTATGTAAACAGGGCCACTTAAAACTGAATTGCTTCTGCAAACCTAAGGACACCATTTATTGAATGAAGTGACAGCCTCCAGAATGAGAAATACTTTTCATAAACTATATATCCAATAGAAGGCTTATATTCAAAAAGTATAAAGAACTCAAAAAAAAAAAAAAACTAGTTGTCAAGAAGTGAAATAACCAATTTAAAGTGACAGGTACAGATCTAAACAGAGAATTCTCAAAAGAGAAAACACAAATGGCTAAAAAACAAAAAGACATTCAACATCTTTATTCAATGGAAGAACATAAGTTAGAACTTCTAACTTGTATAAAAACTTTTCTTAACCCTGACTGAATGAGCAAGAGCAATAAATGATAAGATAGCCTGTGGTGGTGTTTATATGGAGTAAAGAAAACAATCATTCATTGTTCATGGGTGTATATTGCTACTATAGAAAAATGTGTGGTAGTTCCTCAGAAAATGAGTTCTAACTCAAGATTCAACTATTCAATTTAGGCATATACTCAAATGATCTTACCACAGAAATGCTCACTCAACCATGTTTATTGCTGCTCTATTTATAATAGCATTGCTTAGGTAAAAACTATATGTGCCTTGGTAAGTAAATAGACAAATGAAATGTGATTTATACAATGAAATATTAAAATGAAATAATTTGCATGTAAATAGATGGACCTTGAAATTATCATTCTAAATAAGGTAACTCACATGTAGAAAAACAAATACAATATATATTTAATTATATGTGGCTCATAGTGATAATCAAACTAAAATCCATAGAACACAAATATTAGGTATGGAATAAGTAACTGTGTAGGGTGGTAAATAGAACTTTCTTAGAAAGGGAAAGAAAATAGATATTTATAGATTGATAGAGGAAACAAAATGGAAGATCACATGATGAATGTGGAGTATGAGGAAGGAAATATGGGGAGAGACAGATAAAAATAAAGGTTCCATGAGGCGTAATATAAAAAACTAATGTAGTAGAAGCTTTCTAAAATATATACATATATGATAGCAATCTAAATAAAATGACAAATAATCGGTAGGCAGAGCCTCAAAGTGCTATTTTTTGTTACTATTTGAGTGTTTGGCCAAAGATAACCCATGGGGACATATATACCACCTAGTCCATTTCCAAACTATAGGCTGGTCTCCACATGCTGACAGCAAAGTCGTACTACTGAGAACAACAGATAGACAAGATAAGTATTTGAACATGGAGAAATGAAATTGGTATCTAAATAAAGACATTGCCTCCATGTGCTAACCTTTTTTCGAATAGGAAGGCACTCTGAAGCCTACCAAAGCATAAGCTTAAATAGCAACACAACCACAACCCTTTGGGTCAAATGGTGTCCTGCCAGCATGGTATCAAGTTATGGTAGTACAACTGAGACATAAAACTTGTAGGAGTACTAAATCAGTATGTGGTTTGACATAAGTTTTTCCACATAAAGAGAACTCATACCTGACATTGCTTGGTTAAATAAGAACCTGAAACTACATATTGCAGGAATCTAGAATAAAACCAGATTTTGCTGGAACAACAAGAACAAAAGAAACAGTAAATCTGCTGTACTCACAGATCAGATAGAACAGTGCATTGCTCAACCAGGATCCAAGAAGGTTTCTCCATTAGAAGCTGGAAACAAGTACACAGAGCCACAGCCTGATATTCTGCAGAGAATGAGAGACCTTGAAGCATTCAGTCCTAAACAGGATGTGTCCATCAGATACCCCTTCTAGAGGTCATGGAATTCTCCAGAAGAGTTAGTGGAAGAGTGGAAAATCCAGAGAATTGGAGGCCACCAAAAAACAAAGCTGTTTAAGTCAAGAAGATTGATATAGGTAGGGACTCACAGATAATAAGGCTGCATGCACACATCTATCTCAAACCCAGAAGCTATCTTCAATTGATAAGAATGAGAAAATGAAAGTTTAGTTATCTTTAAGTGTGTCTCAGTGCAGAAACACAACACTGTTAAGGATAGGCTGTATGCTTGGAAGTAGTTGGCAAACAGAATATGAACTCAGCAGTGTCAGAATTTCTAAAGCTTGCATTTACTTGGAATGTAATTGTCAATCATCTCTCTGGGTGTGGCAATGTAAACATGGGCCCGCCCACCCTTTTAATGAAAGAGCTCACACAAGCCTCAGCCCCTCTCTCTTCTCTCTCTGCCCCCTTTTGCCCCATCTCTGCTCCCTGCTGTAATAAACTCTAGTGTAGTACTTCCGGTATTGAGATTTTATTTATGCGCCACGTGAAAAAAACTAACAAGCAGCATCTTTGGAGATTCATTTTTCTCATAATGTTGTATGGAAGCTTTCTTTTCTTTTTTAACAAAATCTTATTTCATCCTATTATATATTTATTATATTTATTTTTAGTTCATTTATAACTTTTCCTCCCATATTTTACGCTACAGGGCTTTTTCATATACAACATCCAGTTTAACATTTTTATAGGATTTCTGAATGTGCGAATGAGTGGTCTTTTACTTCTGTATAAATCTATTTGTACTCTAAATAAACAGTCTTAGTGTAACAAAATGTTTTGACTGGTATCAGTATATAAGAAAAAATGTCCACTAACAGAAAATTTAAGAAAGGAATATGGACTTTAAGTAAACTGATAAATAAATGTATAAAAATTAAATTGTCAGTGAACATATGTGGAATATGTGTTAGTTTTTTGCACGTGGCGCGTGAATGGAATCTCAACACCAGCAAGTACCACACTAGAGTTTATTACAGCAGGGAGCAGAGATAGGGGCAGAAGAGAACAGAGAGAGAGGAGAGGGGGAAGGGGAAGAAGGGGCGGGCACTCGTGTGAGTCCTTTCTTTAAAGGGGTGGGTGGGCCCATGTTTGCATCACCACACCCAGGGGGATGATTGACAATCACATTCCAGTTGAATACAAGCTTTGGAAATCCTTACAATATGAGAGCAATCATTTAATAATATACAACAAGCTTTAATATTTTGTGATGACTTTATATGCATAATAACAGAATCAGTGTGGAAATTTCCACCTTTCTTTCTGAGATTCCCTGAGAGACAAGTGCTAATTCCATTCACTTGAACTACTGCTAATGAATCTCCATTTCTCAAGATGATTAAAACACATTTATATGGCTTATTTAAGAATAATCGTAAGAGTTCTCAATGGGATTAGCGATAATTAAAATGACTAAATTATTTCTACATTACATTATGATGAGTTGCTACAATTATCTAGAGTTTGGGGAATTTATATGAAAGCCTTGATTAGTTTTCATCAAAACTGAGTAGTAAAGAAACTCATAAAGATTTATTTTGCTATTGAAATATGTGCACAATATATAACATAATGTAGTGTTACCCAGTGAAATGGAGACATAAAATGAAAAATGAAAATATCTTATTTCATTTAATAACAAATTATTTTTGTGAAATTGTTTCCTATATGAAATAAATGTATGAAGAATTAATGTGAATAATCACTTAGGTAGTAGTAGTATCATTTTCATTTTGAGCCATATAAAGCAGAAATGGTACAGAGTACAATGTAAAATATAAGAAGCCTATATGTACTTTTAATATATGAAATACTAGATTTCAGATGTTTATACACATAAGGTACTCACATTGAATATCTTAATCAATTTTGACTTGACAGGATAATACTTTATTGTATGTAGATGTACATATAATCATCTATGCTTTGAGATAGAGCATAATTCAAGAAATAAGAAAGCTATAAGAAGGTGCATTTCCCATTTGTAAGATTAGATAAAATTATTAGTGAAAAAATGTTTAAGTAGTAAATGTGTATTTATACATGAATTGAAATATTATTTCAATATTTTTTATTTATTCTATTTGTCTTTTACATTACATATCTTGACTCCATTCATTCTTCTGTCCATCCCCATCCACTCTCACCAGTACAATAACAGGATACCCAGGTACTGTCCTTGTGAAGACTCAACATCAATAGTGTAGTAAATCAGAGGCCTCAAACAAGATCAATGACTCTGCAAGGAACATGCTCAAGTAAAGATCAATGAAGAAAGGGGCTTATAGTGTGACTCACTGTGCCACTCTGCAGTTTCCATGAGGAGATTTTCAATGCTTTCTCTTTATTTTTTCCTCTGATGTTTTGTTTTATTTAAATATTTTCATCTTCAAATGAAATTAAAGTTTAAGACGCTAGACAATGGCAATACACAGTTTCTAGTATCATTAACACAAATTCTCTTGATGTTAAAGTTTAGTTTAATTAATAAAATAATCAAGTTAGCATTGACATGATATATATTAAAATCATAGGTCATATCCAAAATTACCCAGTAATTTCTGAGTATTTTGCTTCAATTTTGTCTAGGATCCCTCTTTAAAGTTTCCCATATTTCTCTAGTCTGTTAGCTTTGCCCTAGACTTTAATGATAAGGACTGATATTATCTGTTCAATGGCAAATATTTAAACTGAAAAATTTCACATTAACTATAAATATATTCACTATAGTTCAAATATATAATAAAAATATTTATGAGATATTTTTGACCAGTTAACCTTATATGTATTCTTTCAAACTAAGGATATTTTTCTCATTTAGGACTTCCTCTTCCTAACTAAATACATTCTTCTCACATACAATAATCCTGGCCACATTTTCTCCTTCCCTTCACTCCCTACAGCGCCCCCTCACTTCCACACTGCCCTGGATCCACCTCTTTTCATCTCCCTTCAGTAAAGAGCAAGTCTCCTGAAACCAACAACCAAACACAATGAAAATATACAGTAAGACCAGGAAAAGCCTTTATATATCAAATTAGGAGAAGGTAACATTATGAGCTAACAGCCCTGATATATCCACAAAGGCCTGATCAGACCCATGCAGGACACTTCATTCTCTCTGAGCCCAAGTAACCCTGCTAAGTTGATTTATTGAGTCATTTCTTCTAGTGTCTCCCATCCTCTCTGAATACTACAGTCTTTTCCATGAGTTTGATAAACACCAAGAGGAGGTATCCTAAGGAGACTTACAATTTAGAATCTCCTTGGGTAAAGGGCTTTGCAGATGGAAGCAGATAGAGGAGATAGGAGTGGGGATAGAGACAAATTTAAGATGTTTAAGGGTAAAATGTAGAGAGTAAATTACTACAATATAGTAATCCTGAAGTAGAGATTATTAGTCATTTTAAGAGTCTCATAAACACATCTATCTACAATAAATTATGGCACTTATAATTTCAATGGTAATCTTTTTAATTGATGTTTTGTCTAATATGATCAGTTAGTACAATCCCTAGTCAGCTGGTTTGGTTAAATAAATGATACTGAGGGAAAATTGCTAATCACCCCCAAGGATAAGGGTGTATACAAGGAAACACATGATAGCATTCAACATGTTCTCAAGTGTAATAGGTATTCCTATTATGTTACTGGCCAGGAGTAAGTTCTTTTACCTATAATCAACTAATTTAGGAACCATCCACCATTCTACCCCTAATATGAGACTTAACACAGACTTTTTACTTCTTCTAGCTATGATATTCTTGAGTTGATCTCCAGTGTCACTGGAAACTTTAAAATGCAAAGTAATAGCTATTATTTTCCCTTCTAGTGCATTTTTCAAAACTTCATACCTAAGAGTTGCAGAGGTAAAATCTAGAACTTATAATAAGAAACAGAATAGTGACCGGGACCTGTGTTCTCTGCGGCGCCCCAGCGCACTCTGGAGCAGGGTCAGCTGAACTCTGCACCTGGCCACACCCGCAGCTCCTGCTGCTCAGGGAATCTACTAGGAGCCCTACTGCGACCCTGAACTGAGTGAACTGGGCAAACTAACTGCAGGGGTCTCTGAGGGGCGGTTTCGAACCCTGAACAGAGGTGAGGAGGGCTCGGCGGGCCTCAGCGCCTGTATCCTGGCCTGGGAGGGAGAGTTG
>PVIH01020379.1:17500-32587 GCA_004025045.1 Sigmodon hispidus | reverse complement strand
ATCCAGACATTAACCCAAAAACCTATGAACACCTGATCTTTGACAAAGAGGCCCAAAACATTCAATGGAAAAAAGATAGTATATTTAACAAATGGTGTTGGCATAGCTGGATGGAAGTGTGTAGAAAAATGCAAATAGATCCGAGCCTGTCACCCTGCACAAAACTCAAATCCAAGTGGATCAAAGACCTCAACTTAAAACCAGCCACTTTGAACTTGATAGAAAAGAAAGTGGGAAATACACTTCTACAAATTGGCACCGGCCACCACTTCCTAAATATAACACCAGTGGCACAGGCACTAAGACCAACAATCAATAAGTGGGATCTCCTGAAGCTGGGAAGCTTCTGCAAAGCCAAGGATACTGTCAATAGGACAAAACGCCAGCTTACAGAATGGGAAAAGATTTTTACCAACCCTACAAGTGATAGAGGACTGATCTCTAAGATATATAAAGAGCTCAAGAATTTAGAGCCCAAAATCCTGAATAACCCTATCAAAAAATGGGGTACAGATTCATTGATGATTTTAAAATAAAGATTATAGTGACAAGTATGTCTAGTTAGTGATACAAGTAAAGAGATAAAATGGAAACCTTCTGATGTGTATAGAAAAAGGAAAGTAAACACAACAAAAACCACCCACATTCTAGAATATAATTCATTTGTTGAAAGAATTCCAAGCTTGCCTCTAAAATGTATGACTCATCTTTTGATCAAACTACCTGTGGATCTTAGAAACTGATATCCAAAGCTCAAAAATTAATAGCCAAAAGAGTTAAGTGCCCTCATCTAGTTTAGCTCATACTAATTTCCACTAACTTTAACTGTTGCTTTTCAGTTTTAACCTGAATTTGAATCTGAAGTATCTCAAGTCCTAGAAGATGAAATATTGCAAACCATGCTCTGCGTTTCTCCACAGGTGAGACCTCTGGGTGCTCCCCACAAACCTGACAAACACAGCCCAATGATTGCTATGATCACGGCTCCTTCCTTTATTTTGGCATTCAGTTTTTCAAAATTATGTCTTTGAGGGACATTCAGGTTGAAAAATAATGCAAGGTGCCTGTCTTAAAATAAGATAACATATCCCCCCATTCTCCCCTACCAAAATTCAAAGAAATTCTAGAACAACAATCAGTATGTAAACTACCTGGAAGAAATACTTTTAGCATTATTGAATTTTATTTTAAAAAAAAAAAGCTTAAAGCTACCCTCAAATACAGGAAACAGAAAATAAATTCCAATGCCTATCTCACTAATGGGCTAGTTTGTGCTGCAAATGTATGCATGTAAGGAGAGGGAAAAGACAAATAATTTTCCATGAGTAGTGGTGAGAAGAACAAAAGACTCAGGTAAAGCACAAACAACCCAGAAAGAATATACAGAAATAAATAATAAAAATCAAAATGTAGATCAGAACCTTTGGGAAGAATGGGTTAACCTCAGAAAATGAACTTAAAAAACTGTGGCATTGGTAAAGGGTGTTACAAGCACATGTTGGTTCTAGGACAAAGTAAGATGTACAAATGAGACTATAACCCTTAGAGAAGTAAGAATAGCCAAGTAAAAAATAAGAGTAAAAATTAAGGGTGGTACAAAAATTAAAGACTGACATGATAATCTACTCAATGCAAAGATTCTTGTAATCAAACATTTAGAAAATAATTAATGCTGAATATTAAAACAGTATTTATTATATTACATATGGCTAATGATATAGGTATGTATTTATATGTGTGTACTTACTAATGCACATATGTATATATTTTTCATTTTGTTGGCTGAAAGAGATATGAAGCAGTGGCCTTGGAGAAGTAGTGATTATCATTGTTTCTGTATATATACACAAGTGATGATCACATCTGCTCAGATCATTGTCTAATCCATTCTCTACTAACTACAACTAGAAGGTGATGCTTCTGTGGCTGGATGTCTTCACAGAGTAGAACATAATGAGATAATGAAATGTACATATGAACAATTGCATTTGTGAAATTGAGACTCCATATATAATAACATATTAAATAAATTCATAATTGTGAATATTAACATTGTATATATAATTTTAAGTGTTTAACTATATAATATTTTGTCTTAATATTTTACTTCTTAAATTGACTGATGATATTATGTGAATTTCTCATGAATACATGATGTGTTTAAAGCATATATTACCTAGTCATCATTTTTTTGGTAGCACAAACCTAACATCCACTCTTCTTGAAGTTTTCTAAAAAACAAATATTAACTATAGTTACTTCATTATGAAATATAGAGCTGCTCACCTTATTCCGCCTAGTTAAAATTATATGTCACAAATAATAAGGATCATTTTATAAAATTAACTTTTAAAAAACTTACAATATCTTTCTGTAGAGAGAAAATGAGAGAAAAGCATTTTATAAAATGTATGGTAAATGATACTAGAGATAAACCTGGTAAGGGTGATCTTCACACTATTCTTGCTCAGATAACTGCTTTGTAAATTTCTAATTGTTTTTAAAAAAATAGCATATACAGTTTTGGAGAAAAAGGCTTTAATTATTGTATGTTGATGACTAAAGAGATAGCTTGGTAGATAAAGTTTTTATCACACAAGTGTGATGCTCTGAGTTCAGTTTCTAGAACTCATGTAAATGCCAGACTCTTAGTACAAGTCTTTGTAATGACAGTATTCCATTGGGAGACAAGAATCATTCCCTTTTCCATCTCTCTCTCTCACTCTTTTTTTTTATTATCTTATTTTTTATTTAAGATTAACTTATACCTATTGTATTAAAATGATAATTGACCATAACCCTCCCTTTGATGACTAACTTATTGGGAGAGGGGCGTAGTCTTTTTATTTAGTTGTTTTATGTTGGCCTGTGGGCGACGGCATCTCTGTGGGGTCTTGTAAACTAAACAATGGTTAAGTCTCAATGAAGTAACTGTAAACATATATATATATAGCCATTTTACAAATGTCTAAAACCATTTTTATCATATTGAGTCTATTTGAAATATTTGTTAAAGATAAGACAAGAAACTATTTTAAAGACAAGAGAATTCCCTGAAGCTCCTAGACAAGCTAGCCTGGCATATGCAGCAAAAACCATAAGATGAGGATCTGCCGATGAGGATCCACACCAAGCATTTTTCTCTGACTGTCACATAAATCTCTCTCTCTCTCTCTCTCTCTCTCTCTCTCTCTCTCTCTCTCTCTCACACACACACACACACACACACACACACACACACACACAGCTGTGACTGCCCGTGCACAATTAACCAATACCTCAGCTGCCTCTTGAAACTTGAAATTAATATTTTTAAAAAGCCATTCATATTCTTAATATGCCTTTGACATACGTGTATTAAACTGTTTTCTGGAATCTGCAGAATGCCTCATCAGGAGAAGGCAATTGTTACCAAGCCAGATGACTTGAGTTCCATCCCTGGGACCTACATGCTGAAAGGAGTAAACTCTGTTCTGACCTCCACATGCTGACTGTGGCAACCGTACGTCCTTCTCACATTCTTTCCACAAAATAAATAAACAAATGCAATTTTAATGCTTGGATGTCTCTGGTCATATAGAAGGAAGAAAGGTGAAGAGAGCATCAGATGTTCTATTTCATTTGAAGACAATGAGTGAACAGAATACTAACACAGACATTTCTGAAGATGATGCTCTACATTGACATCTCCCTTAATAGCTACTTTGCTCAATGCCTACAGTGAGAACACCAAGTCCAAAGAAGACAGCAGGGAAACATTCATAAAATGTCACTTGCTTTGTTGACAGAACACAGACTTGGAAAAGAGTATACTTCTAGTTCAAAATCATAATCACAGGGACATGTCCTTATTATCCCAAATACACTTTAAAACATCAGGTAGTTTAAATCAATTGAACTGAGAACTCAGCTGAGTTCAACTTGTCAGTGCTAGTTTTCATATCAGCTTGCTTTTAATGATAAACACATTTTTGTTTGTGAGTTACAGTTTGTGCAAAATATTAAGTTTTTCAAAGACTCTCAATAAAAATTTAAAATCTACTCAACACAGCTTGTAGATTTGGTTGGCTTTTTCAGGTTTGCATATGAAAAGTTTAATTTTCTCTCACATCTAAAATATTCACAAAATATTTTTCCCCAGAACAGCAAATAGTCTGGTTTGTGAAACAATGACTAGAATCATGTACTAGTAGCAAACATCTTCCCTTGGTTACAAATTTGAAATGACCTAAGCCCTGGACATACCTGGAAATTAATCCATAAGGAAGAAAATGATGGAGTTTTTTGTTGTTACTATTATTGCTATTTTTTGGTTTTGTTGTTCTTTTCAAAAAAGTCTTCCAAATCAATTCAAGAAATGTTTGAACTCAGCTTGACAAAAAATAGTTACACACAAAAGAAACCAATGTGACCATTCAATGGCTTTTTTTTTAATTTCAGAAGTTCAACATCTCCTATATAAAATATGAGATTTTTTTTCTCCAAAAGCAAGAGAAGAAGGTGGCATGGAAGCCATTTACATACCCATAGTGTTCCCTTCTCACTATTTAATTAACCAAGTACTTCCTTCTCATTTTGTCTAGAAATATTGCCACCTCAACCAGCTGTCATTAGTATATCTGATATAATCTTTACATTCCTATCCTTGACCAGAGGACATTGTAGTATAGCTCCGGCTTTACTACTTTTGCTTCTATAAACATCTATCTCGCAGTAAGTCCTCACTGGGTACAAATTTTATTTTAGAATAAAAAACATTGGGTAACAGTGATTATACCTAGGAAAAAAACAGGCATAATAAGATACATGCAATGATCAAATCTTATAGAACTCTGTAATTCTCCCGGGTTGTTCCTTACAGCTACTTTGATATTATTTAGTGGTTCCCCTTATCTGTTGTGTTTGCACTTCAAGATAACATTGACTTACAAGGTTCAGTTAACCTCCTAATAAATCACTTTGGAAACACCATAATTCTAAAGTATATTGAGACCATGATAGATTTAAGAAGGGTAGGATCTTTTAAGGTACATTTTCTTTCTATTAAAAATAAATTGCTCTGATTATTCTAAACAATTTAAAAAGCAAGTACTGAAAAGTAAAACTTACTTCTTGTTTCCTGAGTTCCAAGGCTTAAATTTCTCATTGATGAAGATCTGTTAACAGAAGTATACTAGTAACTTCTAGTATACTTCTAGTAACTAGTATAATAGTCAAGTAGCTACTTGTAGTTGGTTAAAATTTTAAAGTAAAATGTAACTAGTATTAGACTTGATAAAATTTCACAAAGCCTTCTGACTGCTCTAAACTACTGGTGATCTTGGAAAGTGGAAAGAAAAACATTATTAGAGAATTTGTTAAATTTAATTTTTTAAAAATGACATTGGCAATGATTGATGTATCCAGGATGTTGTTTTTATAGGCCAACAATGATAAAGTGTATCATGTAGAAATACATTAATAGAAGTCTTCAAAACCAGCTATATAGCAATAAATAAGACTATGGTTTTGGTATTCTCTAATTTGACTTTCAAAATGCATTTTTAAGCCACTGTGTGATAACTTCCTACTAATATATTTCTCAACCTGAATTTATGTAAAGACTTGATGGTCAAGATTGAAAACTCAATATGGCCAGGCATGGTTTAATGCCAGTGCAATCCTCAAAGAAGAGTAGAGCAACAGAATCAAGATTCCATGATCAACTTGTGCTTTATATCAAAAGCTTTTTTCAAACATAAACATAATTTAATTCATACCTCATTAATAAATAAATATTACATAATTATAATTCTGACCAGTACGCCTTATTTATGTTTTGTGTATTTATTGGCTTTATTTTTTAACATTTAAATAAATTTATTCATTGTCAATTTTATATATGTATATAAAGTATTCTGGTAATACTCATTTTTCTTTCCTCCTTTATTTGTCTCACACCCCCATAACATCCCCAAGTCCTCATTCCACTTTCATGACTTTTTTGGGGGGATCTTTGTTTGACTGATTGTTTTGTTGCATATTCTTGGTAACTGACTAGGATTAACTGGGCCAATCATGTGGGCATGTATGTAAAGTTGTCCACTGGTACTTGAGTAACTAGCAGTGGTTCCATCCCTGAAGGCAAAGACTTTCTCTCTTCCAACATCCCTGGTTATTATTACCTCTCCTGTACTGGATAGGGTCACATAAGCCCCTCCCCATCTGTTGCTAAATGTTTTATGCAGGTCCCAGTTCTATAGCTATGAAGAGCAGGTAAGTAAAAAAAAAATACTCAGTGTATCTGATATCCAAAATTAAAAGGCACTATGCTGAGCAGACAACCTTATTCTAAGGCAATGCTATCACAGAAAACTGATTCAAGCTTGTTCATAGTCAGTTAGACAATTACCTAGAGACATTATTCAGAAGCATAAGGGCACAAGCCAAGTGCTAGCATGGGATGAACTGGCACTCAGAAATACGCAGAAAAATAACTCCTCTGAGAATTGAAGTTTTATTATAAAAACTACCCTATTTTAGTTTGGTTTGTCTCTTGAACCTGAAAAGGTATAGAGATCTCCACTTTAGGCCAATTCTGAAGACAGTGACTATGTGTCCTCCAGAATTAATCAGTAGTCAATAGTGTAGCAGGATGTGAAGGGTCCTTTAAGCCCATCAATGAACCATGATTGGATGTTGGCAGGGCAACTTCTACAATAATAATGTAGGCAACTATTGCAGCTGCTGTGAGATCATGTTTTCCATGGCCATGTCTTGTTCATAATACATTATTTCATGTCCTTTTCCATATTGCCAAGCTTTTGTCTTCCTAATGTTCCCTTAGGAAATATCCCTTGAGACTAGAAGATAAAACTCCTTACATGGATATCTTAGGGAACCAGAATTTCTTGATGAATTATTGTGAAAATTAATCTAATCTGTGTGTTTGCAAAGCCTTTGATATTCATTTAAAAATGTAAATTTCTATTACAACAGAAAATGTTAAAAAATACTTCCCCCTGGCCAGGCATCAGGAAGCTCAATTGGAGCTGCCTGACCTCCATTTGCTAGTTCAGCCTGCCGGGCCAAGAGCTGCAATTAAATTACACAGAAAGCATTGCTTACAGCCTTCAGAGATGACTAGACAACAGGGACTGCAATGGAGAAGAGGCAATTCATGTTTTTTTTAACCCAACTATATAGCCATATTCACTGGTAGAACTAGGAGAATTCACCTGGGATGGAGTTTGATATGCTTGACTATAAGATTGAAATGCATGATGGAATAAACAAAAATTAATTGTTTTGAGGGTACTTTTTCAAACACAAGATGCAAGGAGATGAGAAAATCTTACTTCTTAGAGGCCTGGTGTGTGTGTGGGGGGGGGCGGTACAGTGAAATAGACATGCCACACTGCCACACTGCCTTAACAGAAGGTAGAAAAAATGAACAGATTGAGGGGTTGGTCCATGATGGAATAGATATGTAAAATATAAAACTGGAAGATTCAAGAAAACATGCAGTTCTTCCAAAGGGCTGAGAGGATAGTACATCCATCAAAATCATTCAGGATTCATAGGTGAGAGGGATCCAGTATCACTAAGAAGTTTCATAGTAGCTCATGTTTACAGTCTGAGAATTAGTTTCAAAATTTAGAATTGAATACCACAAACTTAGGTTAATTAGCATTCATTGGGATCATGGGCTCTATGAAGTAATCAATAATATATGATAGGGCTTGAGATTCAAAACCTGGGAGGCCAAACTTACTGTGAAAACCTGCAAGATTAGAGCTATATGTAGGAAGATAATATGCAAGGTAGTGTGGAGTTGATAGCAAAATAGATATGGACAATCAAAGTACTTGACATATGGGGAGGGGCAGTTAGGGAAGAAGGAGAAGGAGGAAGTGAAGTTGATAGATATGCACTATCAAAGTACTTAATATATGAGGGAAAGAAGAAGGAAATGGAGGAGGATTCAAGGGAAAAGAAGGAGGGAGAGAAACACTGAGGGAAGGGGAGGAAAGTAAGCATGAATTGTTAAATAACAGTGAATACCAAATTGCAATACATCATTCAATTCTTGTATAGGAGCTAAGAATAAAGAGGAAGCAAATCCCCAGGGCTCTACAAAACTATTACAAGCCTATTTTGTAACAATTAAATAGCCTTTTTACAAAGGGACTTGGCTACCACGTGAATGTATACCAAGCGAAGAGGAAACACCAGACATTTTAGCAGCTAAAGGACACAAATTGATGTTTGCTTCAGTGTTGAAGATATGAATCACCATTGTAGATCACTGCTAGGATAGGAACTGACAGGCCACAAGTTCACTTCTTTTCTATGTATGTACTTGAGAATTGAAGGATGGCTGACTGGGCCTATGAACAGAGAAGCAGACCAATGGCCATGGAAGGATTTATAGGCAGTGGCCATTGGCCTGACTGGTAAGGATCATAACAGTAAAACAAGTCCAAAGATCACAGACAAATTAGTCTGGATTAGGGAAGCAAACTCCATCATTGTGAGCATCAGCTGTAGAAATTTTCATATCGTACATAGGTATCAATTAAAAAGCATCGCAGGTCCTAGAATCAGGCTTGCTCTATCTCTCTCTCCTTTTCTCTCTTTCCCACCCCTACTGTGTGTGCCTGTTATTTATTGTGAAATAAAGTTTTATCTTAGGATTAATATTGCTGTGATGAAATTAGATGATCAAAATCAACTTGGAGAGAAAAGTGTTCCATATCCTTAACCAGTGTATTTAGGGAAGCCAATGCAGATACTCAAACAGGGTACAAATCTGTAGTCAGGAGCTAATTTCAGGCCCAGTGGAGGTCTGTATACTGAATCACTTATGAATCAGTTCAGTCTAATTTTCTATAGAACCCAGGACCATTATGCCAGGAGTATCTCCACCTACAATATGCTGGGCCCTCCCCTTCCAATATCTAATTTTAAAAACTGTCTTACAGCCTTGCCTACAACCAGATTTTGTGGAGGCAATTTCTTAGCTGTAGTTCCCTCCTTTCTGATAACTCTAGGTTCTGGAAAGTTAAAGTAAAATCATAAAATCAGACAGCACAGACCTCTATCTCAGGTTAATATACAGCTCCCTGTGTAATCAAGGATGACTCTGAACTCCCAGGCCTCCTGTCTTTACCTCCTCAGTGATAGGACTATAGGTGATGCTACAATTCCTAGTTCATACTGTGATAAATATTGAATCCAGTGTTTCTTGCATGATAGGTAAGAACTTTAAGAACTGAGATGTATTCCCATTCTCTCTTTCGATTGTTATGACATTTTCCCACAATCAAACTCAGGATTATACTAAGGTCTTAAGACTCATCCAGCTCCCTGTAATTTTCTGAATATTACCTCTAGTTTTATTTGGTAAAATGGTTACAAAACTAATCATATCTCTGCATCCACTTTCTGAGGATGCAGTGGCATGTAGTTATCCTGTCTTTGGTAGCTTGAGGCTGCATAATAAAATCCCTGTGGCCTTCATTCTCTTATGGAAGGCTCCTTTCCCTTTATAACTAGTATCTACTTTTGCTGAAATTCTATTGAACCTACTTGATATCTTTTTAGCTTTGGTTAATCTTACTAGAAGCCCTCCCCCCATAAGATGACTCAAGAAAGAAGTCCATATCACAGCTGGATATTATTTTTATAGAAAAAATGTCATGAAATTTTCACAAGATTTTGAATATTCTCTGAAAGCCTCAAATGTTCCTGTTGCTGGTGAAAACATCTGCGGGGTGTTCATTGAATCAGAATTTTTGAGCAACATACTTAGTCTTGCAATTTAAAAATGAATTATCAAGATAGAAAAAATGTAAGAAAATTGTTTTGGTTCCATGTCCCTGACTTCTTCCCACTCTCCCTTCACTATCAATCTCTCCTTTTTCTAAAATTTATAGGGTTTCTTGATGTTAGTTAGGAGATGCTGAATATTGCAATGAGGAAAGTATTAGTGGGAAGAAAGATAAAATAAACTTTACATTTTATTATAATTTTTAAAGAGTTCTGCCATGTCCATTTTAAAGAATCTGTAGTAGAAGGACAAACCTCAAGTGAGTTCTCTGTGTGGGTATTTAATGCAAATGAAGAAAATACCACTGAAGCTCCAGAAACCACTACCACTCTTCAAAATTAGCAGGTGCCTAGGAGTGAGAGACCTATAGGGACCATATAGAACATACACATGGCACAGAACGCATCTTCCAGTACCATCCTTTGCAGTATTTCCTCTCCAGAAAGACTGAAAACCGATAACTCTGCTTCACTACAGACCATATTAGGATGACTCACATTGTACTGAGTATTTTTGTCTCATTAATGATGAAAATTAATTATGAGTAACAGATGTTAACTATGACTCTGAAAGGCCATTCAGCATTTAATTTATTAAGAGGTAACTACTTTTCCTAGATGCTCAATCCTCTACAGTATTCTCATGGTAAAAGAAGAACTTGTCAGGAGTACAGAAAGGCACAATGACATTGATAAAGACTCTGCTCCAAAAGCTCTTCTTTAGGCTAATTTTTAATAGTCTTGTACAAATTTGAAGCTGTATTTAGAGGCATGCTTAATCAGTGATCCATTCAAATTTGCCTAATAATTAGTTATATTTTGATAAACTCTTACCAAATGTGTAAATTAGTGAGTGATTTTGTTTGAATTCTTTTCTTAGGAGTGTCACATGGTGTATATCTTTGAAATTGACTAAAATTGTTTTGGCACTATCTATTTAGATGTAATCAACGTGGCTCTGGAAGGGGATGGAAACAGATGTGATGTTTCCTTTTTTACAAAACTATGTTGAATATTTAAGTAAGATTTTTACTGCTTGATTCATTTTTACAAGGTTCATGGAAGCCTCATCTGCTTCTAGAAGCTTCTTGTCTTTCCAAGTGTCATAAAGAGTGAGTCAGCTTCTCCTTATATGTGAAGAAAACAAATCTGACTTCTTTGGCTATTATTTCATTATCGAGCCTGTTACATATATTTCCTTTGTTTCTGAGTTAGTGGTCATTTGGCTGATGTTATGGGCTCATATTTTTATGTAAATTTGTCATTTTCCCTAGCTGTGGCACCGAGGAACTGAAGAAATGTTTCCATCTAAGTTTAACTTTGTGAACTAGTGGGTTCATTGTGTGGATTATGGGGGCATGCGAAAGTTCAGTGAGATACTTAGAGGGCCAGCTACACAACTGAAAATTGCCACTCCATCACAGATAATAAGTTGTAGGAAAAATACATTTACTGTGGAACTATGCTTTTGTACACTGTAAATATTTGTCACTGCTATTAGCTTAATAAAATTCTGATTGGTCAAGTTGCTTAGACAGAAAATAGGAGTGAGACAAGCAGACTAGGAGAAATCTGGGAAGTGTAACAGCAAAGAGGAGATGACAGTGAGATGCAGAGGAAATGGGATGAGAATGCTGCATAGAGCAAAATGTACCAAGTAACATGAGTAAACATAAATAGAGATACAGGTTACCTTAAAGTATATTAGTCAGCAAGTAATAACTCTCAACCATAAACCAATTAGTTTGTAATTAATATAAAAATTTGTGTGTTTCTTTGGGACTAAGCTGCTTCACAACTGTGGGTCCAGAATCTTGGAGCTAGACAGGACTGAAAAACTTTTGACTACATACATTTTTGGAGTGCTATCTCTGCAAACATTTAATTTCCTATATTCTCTAATATACCCTTCAATTCCAATTATTTCTTATGAACAAGAGACCATAGCAACTAGACTCTCTGGTGAAGGTCTGGAGATTTCTAACAAGAGAGGCAATTTATAGCTCCCTTGACATTGGGACAGAATTAGCTACCTCTATTGTTTTAGTCACTGGAGCAACATGATTGCAGGGCCAGGATATTCTATAAGTAACTATAGGAATCTCTGCTCAGTTATAGTGGAGGATGACCATGCCAGGCCCAAAGAAACTGCTCTATCACTTGCCTTTTCCCATTCAGGAGTGTTAAGAACTGAAGTTGTCAAGGGTTAATATTTTAGGCAAAAAAAATGTATCTTAACATTACATTAAAATTACGCATTTTGTTAGCATACAACATTTGGATAATTGTATGGCCGTAGTTAATAAGTGTAACTGTTGTTATACTCAGTTTTATTTAATCTAAAATTATTTAACATTACAACTTCTCTGTTGGCAATTTAGGAGACATAAAGTAAAACTTGCAATTTAGGGGAGAAAGAAGGAAGAAAGATTGTACAAGGTATTGTAAATTTATTTTAGCTGGAAAAAATGTGTTATATTTATTTCTGCTGTAGAATATTATTTTAACTGTGTAAAAATGTGTTACACAGTTACATTTTTATGCTGCTTCTCTTTAATGATGTAAAGATGTGTTGCAGTTGTTTCACCTTGACTGCCTAAAGATTCTGATTGGTCTAAAGAAAGAGCTGAATAGCCAATAGCTAGGCAGAGAAAGAGTAAGTTGGGCTGGTGAAGAACAGAGTGAAGGAGAAAGAAGAGAACATGCCCACAGCCAGAAGACAGACAGCCATCAGCCAGACACTAGAAGCAAGGAAAGTAAGATATACAGAAGGAAGGAAAATAAAACACCCTGAAAAAAATGTAGATGAAGAGAAACAGGTCAAGTTATCAGAGGTAGCAAAAAACAAGCCAAAGCTATAGTTTAGCATTCATAACCAATAATGTCTCTGTGTCATAATTTGTGAGCTGGTTCATGTCTCAAAATGGAAAGCCTGGTACAGAATATATGTACATAAATTTCAAAATAACTTCTTGAAGGATGAAAATTTACTATAGTTTCTCAGTGACCTGGTAATGTGATTTTAGATTGAACCCAGAGCCTTACAGTCTGTCAAAATCTATTGCTGAGTAATGACTCCAAGAATATTCTCTTTATGGGGAACCTGTAATTCCCAACATAATGATAAGACTTCTAAAATTTAACTATGTGATTCAAGGGAAAGATTTTAATCTTGGACATATTTGAAATCAAAATTTATCAGGCCAGTTCTGCTTAATGTTATATAACAGAATTCATGGTGATCTTCTTCCTGGGTAGCAGGAAACTCTTGATTCCAGGGGTCTTCATCCATTTCCAAATCTAATCCCCTTTCTCATTCATACCCTTGCCTTCAACTCTTTTTTGTAATGTGTATAATGTTTTGTCTGAATCCATGTCTGTGTACTGTGCGCATGCCTGCTGCCCACAGAAGACAGAAGAAGCCATCAGACTCCCATGAAACTGCAGTTATAGATGGTTTGTTGTGACCCACATCGTAGGTCCTAGAAATTGAACCAATGACATTTGGAAGAGCATCCAGTGCTCTTAACAGCTGAGCCTTTGTCCAGCTTCATTACTATTAGTTCCTTACCCTAGAGACTCCTGAATTATGTGCCCTCAAACATTTCTCCTACTGTCATGCTTTGTTTTATATTTCACTGAGCCTTCTCTTATGTGTTTGTCTATTCTATCTATCTATCTGTCTATCTATCTATCTATCTATCTATCTATCTATCTATATCTATCATCTATCTGTCTACTTCTGTCTCTCTCTCCTTTATCCCTCCCCCTCCCTCTCTTCAACAGGATGAAATAAATGGGTACAGTTACATTGAAAAGACAGCCTTCTTGAGGCAAAAAGTACAGCTTATAGCCATAGAAAATTCTTGTGCCTATTCCTTGAGCTGATCTAAAATGGTGACATTTACTCTAAAAGAAAATAAATCTATTAGTAAGTTTGTTAGTTCTCCTGCATCATTCTAAATTATTCTAAAAGCTTCTTTGAAATATAGTTTATATTCCTTAGCTTTCCACACACACACACACAAAAATCCTGTGTTGAGTACATATGCATGTATGTTTGTGAGAGCAAATGATAAACAATCCAAAGTGCTGCATGACTAGAGAACATTCATGCAAATTCCTTCTTGTACATCAGAAAGCAGGACATGTGCTGAGAATTGCCTAATGAGATGCAAAGACAGGACTAGAAAGTTTCTGAGCATTTTATTTTCTACTGGGATTCAGTAATAAAAAGAAATCTGAACACATCCTATACCTATGGTTTTCTGCTTTTAGCATGCTTTTTTACAAAACACATGAGCCTTTGAGGTTTTTTTTCCCTATAGATGATTTCAAAGAGTCAGTTATTGTTTATTTGTAAGTTGTTTGTTGAGTGTTTTGAAATTCTTCAATGCCTCCAATATATTTTATTTTCATTATTTTGTTAGCATGCTTAATTCACCAAACATATGGTCCTCAAAATGTTCACAATTCCAGCAGGGACAATGGATGATAATGCATACAATAATAGCCAACTAGAGGAGCTCATTTGGGCCTTGCTGCCCAAATATTTTATTGAGTATCAGACAAATAGATGTTGAATATTCCCAGAAATGATGTTAAGTACTCAGTATTTACTCCTAAAATAAGTATCATATATATAAATATAAAACAATTTTTATTGAGAAAATAGTCTTCTTGAGGCAGAAAGTACAGCTTACTTCCTACAAAAGTTCTTATAATATTCCTTAAGTTGACCTAAAATCATCAAATATAATATAATATATATGTGTGTGTATATATACATATATATTCACAGAAGTGACTATTTAGTCTTTAATCCTGAGATAAGTATCATATAATGATAATCAAACAAAGGCATATATTAATTACAAGATGTTTTACTAATGGCTCATGCTTATTTCTTGATAACCTTTTTTAATTAATTAATTTATTTCTTAAGGACTAAACACAATTGGCAAATTCTTAACCAAGTCAAACAAAAAGAGGGAAGACTCACTTCAATAAAACTAGAAATTGAAAGGCTAACATTATAACAGATATGAATGAAATTGCAGAAAATCATGAGGACATACATTATAAATTTGTGTTTTAAATTTTTGTAGGGCTGGATTTGTGGTTAGATATTGTTTAAATCTGGTTATGTTGTGAAATATCTTGTTTACTCCATCTATGTTGATTGATAGGTTGGCTGGGTACAGTATTCTAGGTTGTCATCCATGCACTTTTAGTGTCTGTATAATGTCTGATCAGGATCTTCTTGCTTTCATTGTT
>PVIH01020379.1:0-15000 GCA_004025045.1 Sigmodon hispidus | reverse complement strand
ATATGTATATTACCCACTACATTACCCCAACATCAAGTGTATGAATTTTCCATGCTGATTAAGCGTTCATTTCTCTAGATTTTCTATAGTTCAATTAGATACTGACTGGAATTGGTGCAGATTCCAGGTTAAGACCTCTGTTTCACAGAATGCCTCCATGTAAGATCTCAACTATCAGATCCCAACTCTAAGTAATGGATCTCTAAGGAACCTACTATCTGTCCTACTAGGCTGCAGACTGAAGGTATACACACATACACACACACATACACACACACACACACACACACACATACTACACACATCCCTTCTCATATGTGATTACTTATTAACTAGGACTACTCAGACAACACAGAAAGACCTAGTCACCTGCCTGGATTACTGTAAAACATTATGTAATGAATATAAATGAGCTTCAAGATGAAAATCACACACATACACAAAGTACTGTCTAGAATAACCCCTAAAACTATTCTGGGTTAGGAAGTGGTAGTATTACCCTTATCCCCACCCACCTTCTAGTGCAAGTAGCCAAGGAGCAGAAGGTCTCTGAAATTGGCCCATGGGAGATGTGTCCCACTGCTTCTTAATGCAGGTGAAATTGAATAGTTTTTCAATATCCATCTCATCTTCTCCCAGCAGGATATGACAGTCCAAGAGCTTCAATGATGGCTTAGTTGTTTTGCTTTCCTCTCCAGAAAAAAAAAAAAAAAAAACAAGAGCCATGCCATTATTGTAATAGTAATGTTTTTACCTCCCCTCTGCTAAGGCTCTAAATTAAAAACTGGGGTCATATAAATCAGAGCATTTCTAACTTTCTTTAGAGCAGCTTTGTGCCATAAATAATGATTAACACAGAGACCCATGACAACTGAAAATAAAGAGGACAAGAAACTTAAGAGTTCTTAACCCCAAATATGATGTTTATATCACATCTTGTCCTTTCAAGGCTTAGGGTTTATCAGAGAGTACTGGGTGAAAACACTGTAAAAGCCAGATGTTATGGATGACTTCTAGAAAACAATATTTTTCTTAAGCAACAGGACACTTACACAAGAACTTACAGAAGTTGTGACAGCATTCTCAAGATCTGCACAAGCTCCAAAAAAACCAAGGTGGCAGCATGGACCAGAGATGTGAACATAAAGTTCTTAGCTGAGTAGCTATTGGCAATGGATAGTTTCTGGATGAAAGAGAATCCGATTTAAGGGTATGACCTCTGGTAGGTTGATCATGCTTCAGATTATAGCAGCACAAACTGGACTTACAGTTTTTTATAGTAAAGAGAAAGAAGAAGACAAAAAAGAAGAGGAGGAGAAGAATAAGGAGACAGGTGGATAGAGAAGTAGGAACAATATGAAGATATTGGTGAAAACGGGTGAACATTATTCAAATCATTAACAGAAGAGGAATTTAGAAAATGAGTAAAATAGTAGATGGAAGAAGAAAACATGCTGATAGTATTTTTTTATTTTTATAGAATAAAGTCTCATTTTTTATCCATGAATCTCCTTGTTCAAATTCCCTTTTTCCTCCCGACCCCTTCTAGTCACTCTCTCTTCTCCCCATCCCCTCATCTCCTCCCCAGAAATGGCAAGAAGTCCCAAGGTGAATTAGTTCAGCATCCACTCCAGGCAAGTCTGATTTCCTCATCCTAATATCAAGACAAGAAATAATGAAGAATTTAGTTCTGTAAGAGGAATGAAAAGCCAGTGTGTGTGTATGTGTGTGTGTTTGTGTGTGTGTTTCTTAATCTTGTTTATTTTTATTACCACCAATCTCATCAAAAAAGACTTCACAAATCAGGAATTGCCACATTCTTAGTGGCAGACACAAGTGTAAATGTTTAATTTTTCACTCTAAAGCAGGTGTGCTGTTACTGCCAATGACTGGTGTCCTGTGTTTATCTTGGCATAATATGTTCACAGAATATTGAAGTTTAATGAAGTTTATTCTTTGTTACACTAAAGGGGTTTGAAAGAATTGAACAAGTTACCATGAGAGATCCTTGAAGGTTAATGACAGAACCTTAGAGGATTTTATAAAAATCTCTTTATGGCTCCAATGTAAATTGTATACAGTGGTATTAAAAAAAAAAAAACAGAAGAAAACATGAGAAATGTGGTAAGTTAAAGCAATAGCAGTTTTGCTACATGATCAAATACATATTTAAAATTAATTCTAAAGAATCCTAAAACTGAGTTCTAAAATTGCCATCACTTTACTTCTATGCTTAAAGACTCATTTGGACAGCAGCCATCCCTACCACATGCTGGTTTGCATATCTCAGAAAATGGAATATGTGCAACTGATTGCAAATTTCTGCTGTTTTTCATCTTCTGTATGGTCTGACTAATGCACTCACTCAGTTTTGAATCAAAAGTAAATGCAAAGAAAATTACATAGGCTCTCTCATAAAGTTATAAGGAAAATATGTCTATAGTTTTTCACTGTGTACATATACTGGACCTTCTGTGGTTGAAGTCTAAACAATCTCATCCTCAAAATATGCTGTTACATTATTTTAAAATGCTTTGTTTATAATTAATATTCACAAGAGCAAAGGGTTAAAATATTTGGATGACTTCTGTTAGATATGATTTTTTTCATTAAGTAGAAAGAACACTGGCTATTTTAATTAATATTACTTAACAATACCACATTTAGCAGTTGACAGAATGTATTAATTTTAATGGCAATTTACAAAAAAATATAGTCATATTAATGTATTCTTTGAACTAGACTGAAATAACAATGGAAGTTTCCTAAGTTAGCAAATTTAAATAAAAATCTTACTTTCCTAACAACATAGTGTGCAGCCTTAAAAATATATCATGTCCAGAATACAGACTTATTCACAAATCTTTTTGAATCAATGAGACAAAATAAGCACACTAATAATTATTATTTTTGTCTAGCCCAATCATCATCAGAGAAGCTTCTTCCAGCAGCTATTTGGAGCACATCCAGAAACCCATAGCCAAAAATTAGACCTCAAATTGGAGAGCTCCATCAGGTTTTTTGCTCTCAGAGCTTAGGGAACTCCTTGAGAGAGGGGAATAAAGAATTGTAGGTCCCTGGAAGAGAAGAAAGAATTGTAGAAGTTGGAGGGGATTGAAGAAATCAGAAAAATGTGGTCCACAAAATCAACTAAGCAGGGCCCTTGGGGTCTCAGAGAGCCTGAAGAAGCAATCACTGAGCCTACATGAGTCTGCACTCAGTCCTCTTCATGTAAGTTATGCTTATTTAGGTTGCTGTTTTTGTGGACTCATAACTGTGGGAGTGGAGGTGTCTCTGATTTTTTTGTCTTCTCTTAGGACCCTTTTTGCCTCAACCTGATTTCCACTTCTAGCCTCAATAAGAGAGTTGTACCTAGTGTTAGTCTATCATTTTATGCTGTTTTTGGTTGATAATCCTGGGAGGACTCTTTTCTGAGGTGAAATAGAAAACTGGATTCAGGGGAGAGGAGAACTGGGAGGGGGAAGGACTGGGAGAAGTGGAGGGATGGAAGTCTTTAGTCAGGATGTATTGTATGAGGGAAAAACAGATAAATGAATAAATCGATGAGGTGTCTTAAAATGTAATTATTGTTTTTTGTTTAACTTAGTTGTCAAGAATTGGTAAGTTTTTACCCTGGACTGACCCTTCGGATCCCACTCCACCTATAGGAACACCTGACTCACTCTTGAGGGAGGGGGGACAAAACTGGATTTACCAGGAGTGGAGACAGATCTAAGCATTATTGGGTCAGTGGGACCATGGGACTGTCTTCTGCCTGCCCAGGGAGGGGATGGGAGTTGTGGAAAAGAAAAAATGACCTGATGTGGCAGGAGGGGGAAGGGACCTTGAATAAGGATATACAGTGATAGAAAAAAAAAATTGAGAGGTAAAGCTGAACACAAAGTAATTTTATGTGTAGCAAACTTATTTACATTATCACCCTTGGTAAGTCATGCTTATGATTTTTATTTTCTTTATAGTTATTGTTAACTTATCAGCATTTTAAATTCATTTTACTGTTTTTCTTGATAAATACAAAATAAAAAAAGAAAAACAGCAATAAAAAAAGAATTGGTAAGTTTTTAATTGCAATTATATGTTCAGTGGGTTTATGAGGGAGGAGTACACACAAGTGGACATGAAAAAGTCAGAAGAATGTTTAAAGAAGTATGTTCGCTCCTCCCATCCGATGTGTCCCAGAGAACCAACTCAGGTCATCAGGGGCAGTGACAGGCACCTTTACCTGCTATGCTATCCTGCTTGTACAGAATGTTGGCTTTAGAAAAGGAATAAAAGGGAGTTAAAAATCTGTACCATTCAAGTACAAATGAGGGCAAAGGAATTTTTAATAAAGATGATATTTGAGTTCAGCCTTAAATCTGGAGGAAAGTTGAGTGGGTAAATACGTATTCAAACGGCAAAGGACAGAAGGGGCTGATGCTCAGGGCAGAGGCAGAAACATGTTTTCAAGAGAAAGTGAATATACGCAGACGAAAGAGAAAATACAGGGGAATAGGAGCCAAGACAATGCGGCGCCTCACTAATAATAAATAGTTATTTTACACAAACACAAGCATGGGGTTATTTTACACAAACACATATGAACAGGAGGGAGATAAAGATAAGTAAGCAAGAGGAAAATTCTGTCAAGACTTGAAAAACTATATTTAGATTTGAGCACTTGTCCCATTCAGTGTTTCTCAGCAGTGTCGCTGAAATCCCGAGCTTTTGGTCAGATTCATACAGCAAATTAATCTAGTATGCAAGGATAATTTTATTTCTAACGGTACAAAGGCGAGCTTTAGAGTTCAAATTATCCTGCATCTTAGATTGGCATCGCTTCTCATTGGACAAGGCTCCTCCTGTCGCTCTCTAGCTTCCCTCAATTGATGTGTCCTGGCCCATGTCTGTCTGCAGGATGCCATCTTTCCAGTGTATTGGACCCTGGTTCCTCAAGAAGACTCAGTGTCAAGTAAACGGGCTTTCAGATTCACTTGACATAATTTTGTCACCTGAATGTACACTTCCGTTGTTCAGGAGACCTCAAGAAGCGTTAGTCAAGGGCATGACATTCACCTAAATTTTTTTGACTGGTTCTAAAATTTAATGCCAAACACACTGCATACAGAGAAGAGGAAGGCAACCAATGAGACACTGTGCAACAGCACCAAGAACCTATGCCACGGGTGAGAGGTGACTCAGCATAGATTCTGATAGAATTCTCAACGTAGGGGGAAGTAGAATGGGAACCACCTGCTCATAAAAGGAAAGGGCTAAAGAGGGTGCTTTATGACGTTTGGGTGTTAGAGGAGAGCAGGAAAGGACTATTTTGCATAGAACATGAGGTGAGTATATGTACAAAAGGGATTTGGGAGAGGTGAGAAGCCAAGACAATACAGCTTCTCATAATGAATGTGTGAAAGGAACAGAGTAAGTTTCAGCAGTTGCCCAGTGCAGGCTGTGTGACTGGGTCCTATAGGGATGAAGTAGATGTGACTGCTTTGATAAAGGAGTTTTGTAGTTAGCTTCATTGATGTTTTCCTCTTTGTAGTTTCTTTATCCCAACGGTGGTTTTGTTTTTACTTTTAATTAAGACTAAACACTTTACTTACCTTATGATATCATCTCATTGGAGGACAAACTAATATTGTAAATGCTTTTGAAATCATTTCTAGGTTTACTTTTATTGCTCATTTTTTTTAATGCGGCATCATATGATTTCTTTCTAAGAGAAATAAGGTTAAGGTTCGTTTGTTTAGAATTGAACAAAGAAATGGAGAAGTGACAAATGAAAGTTAGGGGGAAGTGCAGCACCATGATATGTAAATAGAATTTGTTTCATTGTGACAGCAACCCAAACTTTATAATCCTAAATATGTTTAATTAAAATAAAGTAAAATTTTGAGGAGCTATATTTGCACAGACAATAGAGTAGCAGCAATTATCTGTCATTATGTAGCTCCAATTACAGAATAATAGAGGTTTCAATGTCACCAAGCACTGTAAGGATAATTATGCCTTCCATTATTCTGATGGATATGTTATTAGCAGCTTTAAAAAACCTTCATAGGCTAGAACAGCTTTCAGTTTCAATAAGAACTCATGCTGCAAGCAGCTGGATTAATTGTGTTGTAGTTAAAACTGACCTTTTTGTAGCACTTTAAAATCCCATACTAGCACTTTTCAACCAGCGCCCACTTTTGGTTTTTTTCAGTTATAAGCAAAAGCTCCCATTAGTACTATGGCTCAAGGGCTGCCTTAGATACTGTTTGGTTTTTTTTAATTCTTTGATAATTTCATGCATGTATATAATGAATTTTGATCATTTCCAGCCCTGTAACTGTCTCTTATCTTCTGCCTCCCCCTCTTCCCCTGCTGTCCTGCTGACTCCCTCTTGAGTGTGTGTATGTTTGTGTGTGTGTATTTCACAAAGTTTAATTATATTTTTTTGCGTGTATGTTAATAGAGCTGGCATGGGTATTTCTTAAATATGAACAATTTGTCAGTGGCTGTACTACTGAAGAAAATGACACCCCTACCCTAGCAACCATTAACTGTTCATTGTCCTTCAAAATAAGATAACACATCACCAGCCCCTTTCCTATGCCTGGTAAATGGTGACAGGCCCAATCTTGTTCAGGTCTTATGCAAGTAACCTTAACTTCAATGAGTTACAAGTCTAATGATCTTGGCATGTCCAGAGGACACTGTTTAGCATATTCTTCCCATGTCTTTCCTTCACTCCTCCTATGGTTTTTCCTTAAGCCTTGAAGGAGGTGATATTCATGGCTCATTTAGGGATAAGAATTCTGAAGTCACAGTGAAGGAAACATAATTTCATTGCCCAAACACTATTACTGAAATGAATTTTGGTTACTTTCATTTCCACCTTAGGTATATAAACAGGTATGTAATGACAGAAAGCATGATCTTATGAAGACTCTCTGTGACATTTGCATAGACATCTGATGGTGCTACATTATCAGTGCCATGAATAACATTAGCCTTTTGTTATCCCAGATGAAAATACTGAGCTTCCTTTTAGGTCATATAGAATATCTACAGCTATGTTTCTTTGAAGCCTTGAGTTACATTTGGGTTTCAGAGTTAAACAAAATTGATCCAGCAATACCACTTTTAGGCATATACCCTAAAGACTCACATTCGCACCCCAAAAGCATTAGCTCAACTATGTTCATAGCAGCATTATTTGTAATAACAGGAACCTGGAAACAACCTAGATGCCCCTCAACTGAAGAATGGATTAACAAGCCGTGGTACTTCTACACAATGGAGTACTTCTCAGCAATAAGAAAAAATGATATCCTAAAATTTGCAGGCAAACGAATGGATTTGGAGAATGTCCTCCTGAGGGAAGTATCCCAAACCCAGAAAGATAAGCAGGGGATGTACTCACTCATTAGTGGACTTTTAAAAATGTCATTGTATATAAGAACTCAAAGCTAGAACATTTGACACAGGGCCTCACTTCTGCATTGATGGCCTCTGTTAGGGGTGTGGGTGAGGAAAGACTTGTTTTCTTTAAGGGTCTGGACACAGGGAGTTTAATTATGCTCCAGTAAGTAAATGAGCAGCATAAACGGGTGTTTTTGTAAATGAGGAAACCGTAAGAGTGGGTATGAATCTGAGAGGATTGATAACTGAGGTTGATGGGGTACATAATGTAAACTCACCAAACAATAAATATATACATATATATATAATAAATTGTCTACAAATAAATTGCAGAACTGCTACTTTAATAATAGATGAAGCTATTTTTGAATCTTTAATTTATAGAGATAATATGTATAAATGTCTACAATAATTTTGAAACTAACTCAATAATTTTGATTTATCTCTTACATTTTTAATTTACACAATATTTTATATTGTTTATATATATGTGTGTGTTTTGTATATATGTACACATATAATAAATATTGTTTAGTTAATATTACAGTTTGATGATATTCTACTATTATTTCACATTTGATTTTTCCCATCATCATGTAGCAATGCTTCTAAAAGCAACAGTGTAACCTTTCAAACTTCCTAAATATTCTCTACAACTAGAAGTTAAATTGTCTTTAAAATATTATATAGTATATTGTGATAAACATTTTTTAAATATATACAAAGTACATTTTGTAAGATACATGCATACACACACACCATTATTTAGCCAAGTAAGCCATTAGCTCTCTTTGATATAAATTTCCTGAATCTATATTATATTGATATGCATATGAATACACATAATACACACAAACACTCTCCTTTCCTTGTGTGACAAGGAAAAAATGTCAACACCGAGTATCGGCAATACACAAAATTGTCATTTTCAACTTATTTTTTTAAAACTAGTGACTATTTATAAAATTTTCCAGGAAGTTAATTCATGTATTTTTGACTCCTTAATACTTTTAGTTATGTTTCTTTGAGATATTTATATTAGAAATAGTAATACTATTATGAATATTGCAGGTACATAATTAATCCAATGTTTTAGAAGTTTATTTTAAAATTTTGCATATCAATATTGGGACCTTGGGACCTCCTGCCCATGCTGGGGAGGAGATGGGGAGAAGTGGAGAAGAGAGAGTGAGTGGATGGGGTGGGAGGGGGAAGGAATCTTGAATAAGGATATACACGGATAGAAAATGTGACTTTATCTATAATAAAAAATTTGCATGCATATTTTAATTAATTTATCAATCATTAATTCTAAATCCATTCATGCTTTTTTCCAAAATTTTATTTAAAATGAACTTTTTCTTTCAGCTAACATAATATTTTACATAATAAGAAACTTGTGCACTGTTGCTGATGTAGCTGATAAACTGATTTTTAAGAATTATTTACTCCTTTTTTTCTACCACATGCAAAAAATGTGCATTTTGAATAACAACTCTGTTTGTAAATAAGCAAAAATATCTTCAAATCTCTGAAGTAAAACTGTGCAACAAAGACATAATTTCAAAGGAAGAGTAATGAATAAATGCTAATTTCTTTAAATACCACAAGAATTAATCTAGTTAGGTTATGGGGATTGGAGAGAAAATGAAAAAATAAAATGTGTGAAGAACCAAGGCCACTTCATCTCCTCAGGGCCATACTTCCATCTCTTCTTTCGTGCACACCCTCAGGCAGTTAACTGTCAGGTTTCTAACTTAAGCAAGGCCACCTCTGCCCAAACTCTAACCAGTTAGTTCATCATTTTAAAAAATCTTTCTTGCTTCTTATTCCCTGATTTCAGGCTCTTACTGAAATGGGTCGCTGAAAATCTAGTCTCATGTTCAATTAAAAGGCTACTTGAGGACTCATGGTTTTTATATTTCCAGTGTTTGTTTTGTTCAAAATAAACTATACATATGAAATTTGCTAGTTTTACTTAGTCACTAGATTAATGTAGTGCATTAAATGTAATTTAATTCACTTATTTGTGGCTTTATTAGTAAGATGCCTCGTAAAGTATACATAGATGCATTTGCTTATTATTATGCTTAGTTTACTACTTAACTATTTGTTTTATTTTTAAACAAATGTGAACTTATATCATAAACTGCAAGAGAACTATATTAATATTTCAGTATATTATTTTCATATTAATTTGTCCTGTTTTGTTTTTTGTCCCCACTCTGGTTTGGTAGTTTAATAGCAATGTATCTATCCTATTCTTTATTTCGTTCCTTTCTGAATATCTCTCTGTAACTTTAACATGTACATCAAATAAGAAATGAAAGATCTAACCAGAAGATGATTTAGTTATTGGTGTTCTCTTGCCATACAGACATGTGGATGTTTAATTAATTAATGTTAGTTTTACATTGTATCATCTGTCCTGTTACAATCTAAATTACTTCTTAGATAAAAAAATGAATTTTAAGATTTAATATTTTTCTTTACTTTTGACTTACCATGCTATCTGCAGTTTCTGTTTGTTGTTCCTTAAGGGCCACATATTTGAAACTTACTCCTGGGTGTTCGAAAAAATAGGGTTGCTGAAGCTTTAAGAGTAAGATTAATAAGAGGTGTTCAGCTCACTGTAAATGCCTTCAGAAGAGATGCTGGCATTTTCTTGAGAAAATTGGAGTCAATTATCCTGAAGAGACTGTTTTAAAAACTTAAGCTTGCTCCATTCAGATCGTTTGCTCCCTAGAAAGAAGATCACTTGATTCTAGCATTGTGGTACTCCATGATGTACTGAAGTATTCAAGAAGTTCTGACTTGAACAAAGTAGATGCAGTTACTGTGCATTAGTTCTCAGGCTAGGAAATATATAAATGTTTCCCCATGAGGACATTGCATCACTACTTCCTTGTTATGATGACACTCTCAATCAGGATCCAGTATGGTAAATATATGCATTCACAAATTAACTCAAATTAACTTCCTGTTCACTGCATACATCTCTCCTCTTCATTTTAAACATTTATATATATAGTAAGTATCCAAGATATATTCTACATTCATAATATCAAACTTCTAAAAAGTCACATCAATAGATATACAAGAAAAAGTCATTCATATCTATATTTCTGGATGCTATTAATTAATACAGAAATAATGTAGTTTTAACCTATTGCTCTTTATTATTTAATTATTTTTCTGAAATAACATATAAGATTGACATTTTTCTACTTATCTTTAAAAGTTAATAGAATTTATTTCAGAGCATTTTATCTTTTAAGTGTGACATTTTATCATAGTTTGGCAAAAATCAGATCAGAAAAATGTATTTCTACAAATAGTGTGTTTGGACTATAAAAAAGGGTTTTAAAAGGTAGGCTGATTCCCTCCATTGATGTTTTTAAAGTATATTTTATCATACATTTATATATTTATCTATTTACCTTCTAAAACATTTTAATCAAGTTTTTGCTAAATACCAAAGTCACATCAGATTAATAGCCCTCAATCATCAAGCCTTGACACCGCCTGGATGACATTCTTATAGTTTTCTATTTATTTATTTTCTTCTCATCTATTGCATCATGAATGCAGTTTCCTCTCCCTCCACTCACTCCTGTACTCCCACCCACCCTACATTTCCCTTCAGAAAAAAGACAGCCCAGGGTTATCAATCAAAACATGGCATAACAAGTTGCAATAAGACTAGGCACCTACCATCTTATCAAAACTGCTGAGGCAACAAAGATGAAAGAAAAGACTCTCAGGAGCAGGTGATAGAAACAGAGACAACTCTACTCCCATTGTTAGGAGTCCCACAGGAACACCAATCTACACAACGATAATACATATGCAAGAGGACCTAGGTTTCCAGTTGTCAGTTCAGTATCTGAGATCCACTATGAATGCTCTTTAGTTGATTCTGTGAGTTTTCTTCTGCTGTCCTCAATACCCCTGGCCCTGTAGTCCTTTGCCCACTCTTCGTTGGAATTCCCAGAGCTTTATCTAATGTTTGGATGTGTGTCTGTACATCTGCTCTCATCAGTTCCTTGATGAAGCCTCTCTGATGATGAGTGTACTAGGCACTGATCTATGAGTATAGAAGAATATCATTAGAAATAATTTCATTGACTTTTTTTTCTTTTTTGGTCAGTCATGTTTGAATCTATCATAGGTGTCTGAGCTAACCAGCCTCTGGTTCTTGGCCATCCAGGCAGTGCCGGATGTATGATCACTCTCAGGAGGCAGACCTTAGGTTGGACCAGTCATTAGTTGGCCACCCCCACAAGTTCTGTCCCTTCTAGTCTCAATCACTCCACTACCTGTAATTTGGACAGTACCCCTATACTTAGCAGTAATCAGTGTTTGGTTGATTGCATAAAAGGGAAAGGCACTAGTGCAAACATAGAAACTACAAGACACTTTTAAAAAGGAAGATCTATGGGGACACTATGAGAGATATACAGTAGCTACAGTGATATTATGTGTGTATGTGTGTGCATATTCATTATACATTATACATTATCCTTAGAAAGCATAATAATAAACCCTAATGTAAGGTGTAAAGGCTTTCGTGAATAAAGACAGTTTGGGTCCATGAATTATAATTTATCACTTGGGTATTGAATAATAATAGTGTTGGATATTCAGTGTAAAACCAAATATTAATTATGGTAATTATGGTAGATATTCTGTGCATACTGTATGTAGTTGAAAATGGATATACTATGTAGAAGAGGAAAACTTCTATGAGAAATCTGAGCTTTCTGCTTATTTTTTTTTTTCAGGGAATCTAGAATTGTACTAAGAATTAAGGATGAGAGGGGGGAGGTACATTTCACTTAAAGAATCTGAACAGAATAATTCAGCACTAGGTGAAGTATAGAATTAGAGCAAGTAGGTGAATGCAAAAACAGCCTTGAGGCTAGGAAGTCATCACTGTTGCACCAAAACTCACCTTGACATTGGCATTTAGATGTGAACAGTAAGTAAATAGCTAACTCCAATGAATGTGAAGTGAAAGAGTTGAATCTTTTCTCAACTTTAAGACAGTTTTTAAACATAGTATTATACTATAATTATAAACAATTATTCTAATATATGTGCTGACTGCAGTTAACATTTATATGTAGCCATGTCAAATATATTCTACATGAAAGTGGAATCATTTGATGCTTCCAGAGGCTCAATTTTATTCCATATTCTTGGCTCTGTTATAGGGTTAGGGTTAGGGTTAGGGTTAGGGGTTAGGGTTAGGGTTAGGGTTAGGGGTTAGGGGTTAGGGGTTAGGGTTAGGGTTAGGGGTTAGGGTTAGGGTTAGGGTTAGGGGTTAGGGGTTAGGGTTAGGGTTAGGGTTAGGGTTAGGGTTAGGGTTAGGGGTTAGGGGTTAGGGTTAGGGTTAGGGTTAGGAATCTTAAGAGGAAAATTCATAGTGCTAGATGCCTATATGAAAAACCTAGAGAAATCCCACACCAGAGACCTAACAGCACAGCTGAAAGCCTTAGAAAAATTAGAAGCAAACTCTCCTAGAAGGAGTAGATGGCAGGAAATAATCAAACTTAGAGCTGAAATCAATACAATTGAAACAAAAAGAACAATACAAAGAACCAATGAAACTAAGAGTTGGTTCTTTGAGAAAGTTAATAAGATAGATAAGCCCTTAGCCAAACTAATCAAAAAACAGAGAGAGAGTGTTCAAATCAACAAAATCAGAAACAAAAAGGGGGACATAATGACAGACCCACAGGAAATACAGAGAATTATCAGGTCATATTTTGAAAATCTGTATTCCACAAAAATGGAAAACCTAGAAGAAATGGACAGCTTTCTGGACAGGCACCATCTTCCAAAATTAAATGAAGATCAGATTAATTACCTAAACAGGTCTATAACCCTTAAGGAAATTGAAGCTGTCATTAAAAACCTCCCCAAAAATAAAAGCCCTGGTCCAGATGGTTTCAGTGCCGAATTCTACCAGACATTCAAGGAAGAATTACTACCTTTACTCCTCAAAATATTTTACACAGTAGAAACTGAAGGAATATTGCCAAATTACTTTTATAGGCTAAAATCACCCTAATGCCCAAGCCACTCAAAGACACAACAAAGAAGGAGAATTACAGACCAATTTCCCTCATGAATATTGATGCGAAAATTCTCAACAAAATTTTGGCAAACCGTATATAACAATGTATAAAAGATATCATCCACCACGACCAAGTAGGCTTCATCCCAGAAATGCAGGGCTGGTTTAACATATGAAAAACTGTAAATGTTATCCATCATATAAACAAACTAAAGGAACAAAACCACATGATCTTATCCATAGATGTGGAAAAAGCCTTTGACAGAATCTAAAATGCTTTATGATTAAAACCCTGGAGAGATCAGGAATACAGGGAGAATACCTAAATATAATAAAGGTGACATACAAGAAGTCGACAGCCAGTATCAAACTTAATGGAGAAAAACTCAAAGCAATCCCACTAAACTCAGGAACTAGACAAGGATGTCCTCTCCTCCCTTATCTATTCAATATAGTTCTCAAAGTTTTAGCTAAAGCAATAAGGGAACAAAAAGAGATTAAGGGGATACAAATTGGAAAAGAAGAAGTGAAGCTATCTCTATTTTCAGATGATATGATTGTATACATAAGTGACCCACAAAATTCTTCCAAGGAACTGCAACAGCTGATTAACACCTTCAGCCATGTAGCAGGATACAAGATTACCTCAAAGAAATCAGTAACCCTTCTATACACTAAAGATAGAAGAGCTGAAAAAGAAATAAGAGAAACATTACCCTTCATAATAGCTGCAAATAGTATTAAATACCTTGGAGTAACTATAACCTAAGAAGTAACAGACCTATTTGACAAAATTTTAAAATCACTGCAGAAAGAAATTGAAGAGGATATCAGAAAATGGAAAGCTCTCCCATGTTCCTGAATTAATAGGATCAACATAGTAAAAATGACAATTCTGCCAAAGGCAATCTACAGATTCAATGCACTGCCCATCAAAATCCCAACACAATATTTTTTGGACCTAGAAGAACAATACTCAATTTCATTTGGAATAACAGGAAAGCCAGATTGCCAAAACAATTTTACTCAACAAAAGAATCTCAGGAGGTATCACCATCCCGGACTTCAAGCTATAGTATAGAGCTACAGTAATAAAAACAGCCTGGTACTGGCATAAAAACAGACCTGTGGACCAATGGAATAGAATTGAAGATCCAGATATTAACCCAAAAACTTATGAACACCTGATCTTTGACAAAGACGTCCAAAACATTCAATAGAAAAAAGATAGTATATTTAACAAATGGTGTTGGCATAGCTGGATGTAAGTGTGTAGAAAAATGCAAATAGATCCGAGCCTGTGACCCTGCACAAAACTCAAATCCAAGTGGATCAAAGACCTCAACTTAAACCCAGCCACTTTGAACTTGATAGAAAAGAAAGTGGGAAATACACTTCTACAAATTGGCACAGGCGACCACTTCCTAAATATAACACCAGTGGCACAGACACTAAGACCAACAATCAATAAGTGGGATCTCCTGAAGCTAGGAAGCTTCTGC
>PVIH01020378.1:0-32605 GCA_004025045.1 Sigmodon hispidus | reverse complement strand
ACACAGTAAAAAGAATTTAAAATGTGGAAGAGTTAACAATAACTATATAGAGGATAAGAATGATAAGCATGGCTTATCAAGGGTAGACATACAAATAAGATTGCTACACCTATATTTTCTTTGTGTTCATCTTTCCCTCTGAATTTTTTTTTTTTTTCCATCCCTGTATATCCTTATTCAAGGTCTCTTCCCCCTGTGGGAGGACATCTTGGGAAGAAGGACTAGATAATGAGTTACTGGGTAACTAAGAGTGTGGTCTATACAAAGGAACACTGGTAGGTTGAATGACTAGAATTTTTAAAAAATTCTGTATACATAACTGATGAGAAAATAAAAAAGAAAATAATTATGGGCTTGGAGAAATTATTTGTAAGTCACATGTCTGAGAGAGGTGTGGTTTCTATAATATATAGTTTCCAGGGGCTGGGATGTGGTTCGGGGGGAAGAATGCATCTCTGCCAGATGAAAGCCTGAATTAGAGTCTCCAGTTAGAGTCAGGTGTGAAGACTTGGGCATGCATGTCTTGGTGCCTGCCTAAAATCCCAGCACTGGTCGCCAGAAACGGGCTGTTCCTTGGAGTTCTTTGCTGACTGATGACTTAGTAAAAAAGGTTTTAGGTCCAGTGAGAAACCCTATCTCAGGGAATGTGAGTGTGTGATAAAAGGACATTCTCTTCTAACTTCCACATGAATGTGCAAGGGCAGCCCCTTCCAAGACAAAAAAAAAAAAAAAAAAAAAAATGTGAACCTTGAATTTTCAGAACTATCTATTTAAAGGGCTGGATAGATGGCTCAGCAGTTAAGAGCACAAACTGCTTTTCCAGAGGACCATAGTTCAGTGTTCAGCACCACAGCAGGAGGTGCACACTACCTGTAACTCCAGCTCCAGGGGACCTGAGGTCCTCTGCTGGCCTCTCTGAGCACCTGCATTTATGCCCACACACCTCCATTCCCTATACACAAATAATATACATATTAATAAACCAAACAAGCAAACTAACTAAAACCTACTGAATATTTAAAACCAAACAATATAATAAAAAAATAGATAAAAGACGTTTTTCAAGTATTTACCCAAAGGGTACACACAGAGGCATGCAGCGTGGAGAGATTGTTGATGGTCACAGCTATTAGAGAAAAATCAAACAAAGAGAGAATGGCTGACACAATATGATAACATTAAATGTCGTTGAGGATGTGGAGAAAAGGACTCCAGTATTGCTAGTGAAAATAGAAAGGGCTCAGTCTTTCTACAAAAATAGTTTGGTAGTTTCTTTTAAAACTAAAAATAGAGTTAGCTATATGACCCCAAATTATAATCTTAGGCATATAGCTTAGAAAAATTAAAATTCTTTTCCTTACAGAAACATATCAGCTGAAATTTGTAGCAGCTTTATTTGCAACAGACCCACCAAACTAGAAACCCCTCCAATCCACACAGTATACCATCAAGGACTACTTATGGCCCCCAAAACACCAGATGACAAGAACAACAACAATCCCAACCCTAGTCAGTAGTCTGGACGAGCCTTAGAAAAGGTATGCTAGTGAGAAAAAAAATAAGCTTCAAAAGTATGCAGCTGTATGGATCTATTTATGTGACTTTTGTAATTACAGAGGTGGAGGAAAAATTGTGGGTTGCCAGAGCTTAGGGACAGAGGTAGGGTAGGTGTGGCTACAAAGTAACACGGGAGTGCTCTGTGGTCTAGCCTGACTGGAGCTACATGAAGTTACAGTGTTATAAAATTGCATAGTGCCATATAAGTGAGCACACACACTGATGCACACAAGTGATTGTAAAAGTAGAGAAACAGGGTTTTGTTGTTGTTGTTGTTTTTTTTTTTTTTTTTTTTTTTTTTTTTTTTTTTTTTTTTTTTTTTTTTTTTTGAGACAGGATCTCACTGTGTAGTCACGGCTGGCCTCATACTCAGAGATACACCTGTGTCTGCATTCTGAGTGCAGGGACTAAAGATGCGCATTATCACACCCAACTTAACATTTTCTTTTAAGAGAGATTTATTTAGAATGTGGAGAAATGGCTCAATGGTTAAGAGCACTCACTGCTCTTCTGAGGAGAAAGCTCAGCATCACCTATAGCTCCAGCTCTGGGGTATCTGACACTTTCTCCTGGCCTCCAAGACCACCTGTACACATGTGGCACACACATATATCTACATACATAAAAATACATTTTAGTGTGCACGTCTGTAAATGCAGGAGTTATGGGTGCCTGTGTGGGTCAGAAGAGGGTGTTGTATGTCCTTCATCACTCTCTCCCTAGTCCTTTGATACAAGGTGTCTTGATGAACCTGGGTGTTCTTTGCTGTGATAAAACTCCATGGCCCGGGGCTGGAGAGATGGCTCAGCGGTTAAGAGCACCGTCTGCTCTTCCAGAGGACCCGGGTTCGATTCCCAGCACCCACATGGCAGCTAACAACTGTCTGTAGTTCCAGTTCCAGGCAAACACCAAGGCAAATAAATAAATAAAGTTTAAAAACAAAACAAAACAAAACAAAAAAAAAAAACTCCATGGCCCAAAGCAATTTATGGAAGAAGTTTATTCTGGCTGATGGTTCGAGGGAAATAAATCCATCATGGTGGGGAAGTGGGGTGGCAAGTGACAGGCCTGGTGGCTGGGACAGGAACCTGAGAGAGCTCCTCTCAAATCAGAGCCACGAAGCAGAGATTGAACCAAAAGTGAGGTGAGGCTTTTAATGCACAAAGCCCACCCTGATGATATACTTACTCCAGCAAGGCTGCACCTCCCCCAACCTCTCTAAACAGTGCTGCCAACTGGAGATCAGGTGTCCAAATGCCTGAGCCTGTGGGGAGCATTCTTATTCAAACACCACACTGGCATGCTCCTGTTTTCTGGGCTAGACTGGAGGCTAGCTCTAGCAATCTCCCTGCTCCTTCTCCTCTTAAACTAGAGTTACAGATAAGAATTACATCCCTGGTGTGGTGATTGTAATGAAAAGGGCCACCATAGGTTTGCAGGGAGTGACATTATTAGGAGGTATGTCCTTATTGGCGCAGTTGTGGCCTTGTTGGAGGAAGTGTGTTACTAGGTATGGCTTTGAAATTTCAGATGCTCAAACCAGGCCCGATGTCACTCTCTCTTCCTGCTGCCTGATGATTTATTTGAATGTAGGACTCTCAGCTACCTCTTCACCACTGCGTCTGCCTGCACACAGGCAGGCTTCCTGCCAAGACGACAATGGACTAAATCCTGAACTATAAGCCAGCCCCAACTAAATGTTTTTTTTTTCCTTTTTTTTTTTTTTTTTTTTTAAATCAGAGTTGCTATGGTTTATATATGCTTCACAGCAATAGAAACCTTCACTAATTCCTCTGGCTTCTTACACGGGCACTGAAATGCTGAACTCTGAGCCTTTCTGTTGCACAAACATGCTCCTAACCACTGACCCGTCTCTCCAGGCCTAGAATCAGCCTATGGATTGCAGCGATATCAGTTATCTGGGTTTGTTATTATAATCCTCTTATGGCGGATGCTAACTTTGGGGGAAAGCTATGCAAGAGAGAATGAGAACTTCTATGTATTTCCTATACCTTCTCATGAATCTTTACTTATTTACAAACAAATTTTAAGGAAACTATGAGTTCATTGAAAGAAGTATTGTGTGAACAATAAAAGACAGAGATGAGCAAACACTGTGGGGACTGCACTGCAAATAATTGTCACCGCATGGAAAGAGAGGCACAGGGCCGGGGACTCTGACTTCAAACACTGCTCACACAGTTATAAGCTGTGTGCCTTTAGAGAATTCCTAGTCTCATTTTCTTCATCTTTGGGCAGGTGCATTCTGGAGCAGACTTATAGACAGTAGGAGGATGAGCTTTCCCTTGGGTGGAACTGTTTGCTTCATTTACAGTTGAGACAAGGCACTAAATTTGTTTGGTGGTCCTGGTGAGGCAGCTGGGTAAGAGGTGCAAGGCTATCTGGGATGCCAGAGTTGGGCAGAGGTGTAATCAGAGGGCAAGCCTGAGCTAACTGAGAATGTATGTGCCCATACAGGCCTGGACAGAGAGCATAAAAGGCTGGGGATGTAGCTCAGTAGGAGAGAATTTGTCTTACATATTTAATTCTCAAGAGCACGTACACACACATACACTGCACATACACGCACGCACGGGCACAATTGCCTCTGACCTAGCTTGTAACCAACGCGCCTCTATTCTTGTATTTTAGGAAACAGTCCTACAAACTAGCCTGGTTTTCTCCTTCACGTTTATTTTTTTAATTTCATTTTTATTTTATGTATATGTGTGCTTTGCTTGCATGTATGTCTGTGCACCATATATGTCCAAAGAGGCCAGAGAGGGTAACATCAGCTACCCTTGGAGCTGGAGTTACACACAATTGTGAGTTACCAAGAAAGTGTGGAAATCGAGCCCTGATCCTCTAGAAGAGCAGCCAACGCTCTTAACTACTAAGTCATCTCTACAGCGTCCTCTTCTGTATGTTTAAGGAGTCAAGAGAGGAAGGAAGGGATATTTGGGTGGCAAATGTTCCAGAATCCAGAGCCCTTTGCAGATCCCTGCTCTGGACATACAGGCCCTGGCCTCCCTTCAGCGCCTTTGTGACTGCTCAGTGTTAAACGATAACACTGGCATTCTGGGGCCAAGACAAAGCATCCCCATCCTTTCTTCTGCATAACTCTAAGGCCAGCAAATACCTGTGGGAGTTGGGATCCTAAGAACAAGAGGCACCCACTTAGTATCTAAAAGCTAAATAGAAATCAGAGGGGCAAGTATGCAGGAGGCAGAGGCAGGTGGATCTCTGAGTTCAAGACCAGCCTAGTCTACATATAAATTCCAGGCCAACCAGGACTACAACACAGTGAGAACCTGTTTCGAAACAAACAAACAAAAAATTCAATACTGTTTGGAAATTAAAATGATAACCCACAGAGAGAAAGTATATATATATATATATATAATTTACATATAAATTTTACAAAATCATGCACTAATAAAAAGATCAAACAATGGGCAAAGGGAATGTTAGCTGTGGCTCTGATTAGATGTCTCAGTCCATTTTATGCCTCTATAATAAAATACTCAGAAGCAGGTTTGGACTGGAATTTATTGCTCACAATTCTGAAGGCTGGGAGTTCCAAAATCAAGACGCTGTCATCTTATGTAGGGTTTCCTACTATTTCCAAAATGACAGAAAGGCAAAGAAAGGGAAAAGAAAGAGAGAGAAAAGAGAGAGTGGGGGAGAACAGGAGAAAGAGAGGAAAAAAGGCTGAAGAAAAGAGAGAGGGATTTAATGAGTCTTTGTTTTACAAGCCAGCTCCCAAATAATGACACAGAAACTTCTTGTTAATAACAAAAGCTCGACCTACAGCTTAGGCTTGTTTCTAACTAGCATTTATAACTTAAATTAGCCCATTTATATTAGTTTATGTTCTACCACTTGGCTCATGTGTATTACCTCTTTTCCTGTACCTCCTGCTTGCTCTGTGTCTCCTGGCTACTCTACCTTTCTTCTTCCCAGAGTTCTCTCTGTTCCAGGAAGTTCTATCTCTCCTGTCTAGCTATTGGCCATTCAGCTCTTTATTAACCAATCACAGTAATATATCTTCACACAGTATACAAATATCTTACATTTCCCCTTTTCTCTAAATAAAAGAAGAAAGATTTTAACTCTAACACAGTAAAAATATATACAATAAGAACCATTATCAGATAAGAATTACGTACAATGTCCAGTCTTTCTGTATATGGTAGATTCAGAGAAAATATTCCATTATCTACCCTATCTTGATGGGTTAAAAGTTTTGTACCTAATTTGATTTCTATCCTAACTTATACAACCAACCCAAAAACTACTACTCTTTTTAGAGCTCAAAATATTTTCTTAGATAAACAACTTAAATTTTTATGCCTCTCAACCTTATACACTTTACACCTCTTTTATGAGTTCCTTTTCTGAATTTGGTAACAAGAAAAACTGTAACTATAACTGTCTAGTCTTTAACACCATCAAAGACCTGAGAAGGATATACTATTACCTGAGGAAACAGGAAGTGCAGAGCAAACAACTTCCAAAACTAACAACAGAGACATCTGTCTGTCTAGACAGTCACTTCAAGGTTCTTCTGTAATGTTGGGGCATCCATCTTCAGTGTGAAGGCCTAGAATATCTGACAGAATTTTCTGTGAAGCAGGAATTTTGAATAATTGTCTTACCTTGTTTTGACAAAGTTCAGCAGTCACTTTCTTCTGTGTCATGCTTATTCCATTTGGACAGCAAACTGTCAGCAGTCGAGGCAAGGGCAATTTCTTGCCCAAGTGGCCACCTTGACCACATCACATTAAAAGAAAATTTCATATGGAGGTTCCTCAATGCCCATCCTTCTTTGTTGAAGTAGATTAGTACTCCTAGGAATAGTCAGGTCTTATAGTCATGAAAAGTCTTATGTTATTAAAACATTTAAATGTCATATTCTGTAGGTCTTTGAAGTGTTTAAAGATCATCTATCTAAAATATATTTCTGAATGACCATGAAAACATATCTAACATGACTGTAAGTTTGATTGTTATAGATGACTAACTACTAACTTATCTTTTTAAAGTAGCCTAAATGGTTTATAATAATAGCTTTAAAGGACTAGAACTTTAAATTACATTTTAAAATGAGCTGCATAGATACAATACCTGAAATAAGAGTAGAAATGTATATATATAGTATGTTATAAAAAACCTTAAATTTGTGTCAATATACAAAAATCATACCAATGTACAATATTTGAGATTAGTAGTTGCTTTTTAGTTTAGAGTAGATCTTTTGTTCAGCTTTCTCCATGACCAAAAACAACTTGTAAACTGTTGTGAGATAATGATCTGTAAAGATTTGTCACTCAAATTGTTTTAATAAAGCACTGATTGGCCAGTATCCAGGCAGGAAATATGAGGCAACCAGACCAGTGTAATTCTGAGAAGAGGAAGAGTGAAGTCAAGGAGATGCCAGTCAGCCATTGAGCAAGCAGAACATGTAAAAATATGGCAACGAACCATGGACCTTGTAACAAAACATAAATAGAAATGTAAGTTAACTTAAAGTGTAAGAGTTAGCAATTAACTAGCCTGAACTAATGGCTGAACATGTATAAGTAATATTAAGCCTCTGAGTGATTATTTGGGAATAGGTGGGCAGGTGAGATTTGTTTGTCTATAGTAACCAACCTCCCTAAATGGTGACAAACATCTGTAATCCACTAAAAGACCATAAAATTCCCACCTCACCTCTTGGGAATGTTGGAATTATGTTTTCTAGACTTTTTCCTGTTGTCCGGGGGTGGGGGAGATCCTAGAATCTTTAGGGTACTTTGAGAAAATTGGGATAATAGTCAAGTACTGGGAGAGCTAGCTGTATTAATTTTTGTTCAGTCTCTGTGTGATGGGAAACCATAGAGCTTATCTGAAGTCTTGGCTGGATAGTCTGTAAGGGTGAACCCTCTCAGCTAATAACTTTGAAGTTGTTCTGGATGCAAAATTTAAAGGAAACTGCAACAGAGGTATTCTGAGAGGCTTGATCACCTGGGCTACCTGTCTTCACTGGTGTCTGATCCTTTTTTTTTCTGAAAACACATAAAAATTTAAAGCTAACATACATTAACACAAATATGGAATATGTGGTGTGTAAGTCAGCTAAAAAATGATTATTGTTGTTTGAGCAGGTAAAAGGCACCTCTCAACTTTATCAATACTTTTGGACTGTATAACCAAAGTATAAATCTCCATTCATGTCATATAAAAGGGTGGCATGTAATAATAAGTCATGTGGACTGTGTAGCCAACAAGATTTATCATGTTTCATTCAGTCTCAGAACTGTTCCCATGTCAAGGGATCAGCATATATGTTACTTGTTCTGTAGTCTTTCTTGGCTTTTCCCTCTTTTGTCTGAAGCCAAGATCCTTAGGAGATCTCCCCTGGTCAAATATGACTTTTATTAATTTTAAAGAGGTCCATAGCTTTTTGTGTCCTGTGGAAACAAAAGTATAACCTCTCCCCCAAAGCAACATATTTCTTGACTTTCATTCTGAGGTTAAGACATCTTTAAAATGTATAGGCTGGTTTAACTTAGCATTTAAAAAAAAATCCAATACCTCTTCAGCAGCTGTTTTTTTTTTGTTGTTGTTGTTCATTAGCATTTAAAATACTAAAAGTTAGCAAAACACCAAACAGGATCTAGATACCCTATGTATTTCCTCATCTTTATATGGCTTTTTTCCCTCTATGTTCCTTACTCTCTTTTTAAATCCTTCACTCCATTATTTTCAAGATATTTTTTATGATTGTCTATACCCATTTTCTCTTCCTTCTTCAATATCTAAGCACATCTTTAAGCATACTACATCTGTTCAGAAGTTTTCTCAGTCTGGACCTGACTTTTTGTACATCTGTAATATTTCTGTCTGTGTGAGCCAAACTTTAATAGCTAGGCTACTGCCATGCTGCTCTGCCAGCTGGCTCTGCCCCTTTTGGTTCTGGGAGAGTGAAGCCTCATGCCAGTTGTGTCTGCCTATGGCAGGTGTCAGTTACCCAGGATCAGCTGTTCAACTGCTTAGGTGCACAGCAGGGCTTCCTAAGAGAGTCATGACTCTGTGTGCTGAGCCTCCAGAGAGACTACTTTCTCCAGCTTTATGTGGACACTTAAGCCTCCACATTAGATGCATATGTAATGAATTTTTTCTGTCCCATCAGCCAGCTCTCAAACAATGACATGGAGACTTATTAATTATGAATGGCCTATAGGTTAGGTTTGTTTCTAACAAGCTCTTGTAACTTAAATTAATTCATTTATATTAATCTACATTTTGTCACACAGCTAATGCTTGTTATCTCTCCTTGCTCTGTGTCTCCGGCATCTCTCTCTTGCACCTAGATTCTAAACAGAAACTAATACAGGATTTGCTATTTACTTAATTTTCCTTTTGTGCATATTTGAAATTGTTCATGGTAAAAAGTTAAGACAACCATAATCATGCCAGTCAACTGGCCTTCAAATTGGGGCACAGTGTCGGGAAGTCACGGAGATTGAGGCCCATGCTCACAGACAGTCTCTCAACTTTGGTGACTGTGGTATTGAGTACATATACCTAGTAATGCCAAAGTTTCCAGTATGTCATAAGAAACTGGGAATCCATATTTTTATTGGCAATAATCTTAAATTGAAAACATTTGTGAAAAAATTTAACATCTTGGGACCAAAGAGATGGTTCATCGGTCAAGATCACTGGCTCTTCCAAAGGACCCAGATTCTATTCCCAGCACCCACATGGTAGCTCAAAACCCTCTGTAAATCCAGTCTCAGGAAATCTCATGTTCTTTTCTGGCCTCTGTGAGTAGTGCATGTACTTGGAACATAGACATACAAATAAATTAAAATTTATAATATTGGGGCTGGAGAGATGGCTCAGCAGTTAAGAGCACCATCTGCTCTTCCAGAGGACCCGGGTTCGATTCCCAGCACCCACATGGCAGCTAACAACTGTCTGTAGTTTCAGTTCCAGGCAAACACCAAGGCAAATAAATAAATAAATAAATAAATAAAGTTTAAAAAATTATAATATTAGTTTTAGGAAATTCTCTGGCAGTAAGAACATGTTTTATACATATTTATTGTTTAAAGCCCCTTATTAAGGTAAGGAGACTGGCAGAAGAACCCTTCTCCCAACATAGACAGCCTGGATGGGCCGCCAAGAGTCCTGCTGTTTATATATGACTCTCCTTGAACTCTGTGAATATGGGCTACTTATGTGTCCATTTTATGCTAAGTACTTCAAAAGCATTTTGTAGGCCACTAAATAATCATGAACTATGCATTCATTCAGCAAGAACTTTTTTATACATGAGGAAATGGAGGCAAAGTATTGGCATGTCTTTATTCCAACATAATCTATAAATTGTTTCAGCAGGTTTGTATTGGTCAAAAATATAAGTGTAAAGCTGTGAAATGAAATGAATACTTTCCCTCTAAAGTTGATTTTAGTCATGGTGTTCATCACAGTAACAGAAATCAGACGACAAATGCCTGCCTTAGTTTCCTGCCCAAAACTTTGAAGTGGTGGGGAGCATGGCAGCACACAGACAGACATGGTGCTAGAGAGGTAGCTGAGAGTTACATCCTGGTCAGGAGAGAGAGAGAGAGAGAGAGAGAGAGAGAGACTGGGCCTGGCACGGGCTTCTGAAACCTCACGGCTCACCCCCACTAACACACTTCCTCCAACAAAGCCACACCTCCTAATTCTTTTCAAGAGGTGCCACTCCCTGATGATTAAGCATTCAAATATATGAGCCTGTGGGTGTCATTCTTAGACCGTCACACCCCCTCTAAACCCATTCTCTCCTCCCTCAAACCTAGATTTTTTTACTTTTTATTTATTTGCAGATGTATCTGAGTGTGAGTTTGGGCACCTGAGTGTAATGCACACAGGTACCAGAAGAGGGCATCAGATGCCCTAGAACTAGAGTTACATGCAGCTGTGATGGGAACTCAGCTCTGGAAGAGTTCATGCTTTTAACCACGGAGCCAGCTCTCCAACCCCAGCATTAGATTCTTAACCTCTGAGCCATCTCTCCAGTCCCGCAGCATTAGATCCTTTATTTACTTGTTTGCCTAGGGCCATGATGTCATGTCCTTCCTTCTACATCAACTCAGTCACGTCGGCTGAATTCTCCTACATTCTCCACCTTTTCTACCAGTTACCACAGAGGCTTCTTAGGAGAAGTCTCTCCAGTCTCCCTGGCTCTTTGAAGTTGGTGCTTCAGACCTATCAGGCAGTTTCATGTTTCTGGATGTTTGTATAAGCTGTTTCTCTGCTAGAACACACTTCTCTCATTAAATACCTGGGAAATTAAAACTGGTCATCTGGAAGTGCAAGTTCATCTGTAGAGTTTTACTCTTGCTACACAAAATGCAAATCTACCATCTTGAAACTGAGAGGAATTCATTTTATTAACCAATTAATTAGAAATATGGTCTGATGAAGTTCAGGCTGGCCTTGAACTCACTGTGTAGCTGAGCCTTGATTCTCCTGCCTGTGCCACCTGGGTGCTAGGATTATAGGGGTGTGTCACTGGGCTGCAGACCTTCATTTTAGAAAGATTCCCCCCCCCCCAAGAGATTCTCGTGCAGTGTAAGTTTGGATTGTCTTTTAACTGTAACATGAGCAGGGTTGCTTGCGGTTCATGTCTGTGTGTTCTAGACTGTCCCTGAGGTCAGGATCGCAGCTCATGCTAAAGGCTGTATTCAGGTGCTCCCTCCACCCCAGGGTCTGTCAGTCCCAGGACCTCAGGCAAGAAAAAGAAGAAAAGTCACAGCAGGAAAGCTCCTTCTCCCTCTCCCTTAGTCCCAGCATTCTTTGGTTTTTACTTTCTTTCATTTTGTGTTTTGTTTTTTGTTTTGTTTTTTTGAGATAGGGTTTCTCTGTGGCCCTGGTTGTCATGGAGCTCACTCTGTAGCCCAGGCTGGCTTTGGACTCAGAGTCCCACTGCCCTGCTCAGAATGAGATGGGGTTTCATTATGTGGGATAAATTGGCCTTGGACTCAGAAAGTCACCTGGTTTTGCCTCTCAAATTCTAGGATTAAATGTGTGTGCCACCACCTCCTGTGACTTTTTTAAAAGACAAAAGTCGGGGGCTGGAGAGATGGCTCAGTGGTTAAGAGCACCATCTGCTCTTCCAGAGGACCCGGGTTCGATTCCCAGCACCCACATGGCAGCTAACAACTGTCTGTAGTTCCAGTTCCAGACAAACACCAAGGCAAATAAATAAATAAAGTTTTTTAAAAAAAAAAAAAAAAAAAAAAAAAAAAAGACAAAAGTCTTTTGTAAGTCCAGGCTGGCCTCAGTTTCTCCGTACAGGCATGTATCACTGTGTGTGACTCACTGAGGTTTTTTGCAAAACCTATTTTTACTTTATCCTTATAAAGATAATGTTTTGTTTTTTAAACGTTTTTTGAAATGTATTTTTATTTATTTTACTGTGTCTGTGTGTAGGGTGGGGTGCCACAGTGGGTGTGTGGAGGTCATTATATGCTTGTGGTCACTAGTTATTGTTACATAGTGCATGTCTTGATTTTAATCTTATGATACATTGTCATAAGAATCAAAGTGAGGGGCTGGAGAGATGGCTCAGCGGTTAAGAGCACCATCTGCTCTCCCAGAGGACCCCGGGTTCGATTCCCAGCACCCACATGGCAGCTCACAACTGTCTGTAGTTTCAATTCCAGGCAAATAATTAAATAAATAAATAAAAAGTGTTTAAAAAAAAAAAAGAATCAAAGTGAGGAAAAAAAAGTTGTTTTGGTTTTGTTTTTAGTTTTTCAGGACCAGGGTTTCTCCAAGTAGCCCTGGCTGTTCTGGAACTCACTCTGTAGGTGAGGCTGGCCTCAAACTTAGAGATCTACCTGTCTTAACCTCCCAAGTATTGGGATTAAAAGTGTATGCCACCACTACCTTCGAGCAAAAAGATACAATTTGAGTACAAAAAATGTTTATAATTAGGTGGGTAGCAGTGGCACAAGTCTTTAATTCCAGGCAGAGGCAGATGGATCTCTGTGAGTTTGAGGCCAACCTGGTCTACAGAGTAAGTTCCAGGACAGCCAGGACAACACAAAGAAACCATGTCTCAAAAAACAAAACTCCAAAATGGTTTTTTTCCCCAATTTTTTATGTAAGTTTTTATTTTCTTATACCCTGTATGGTCCCCCTCCCTTCTCTCCTCCCCCCAGCCTCCTCTACCCCCATCCCTCATCCCCCATCTCCCCAATCCATTCCCCAGGGAGGGTAAGGAATTCCCAGATTGAGTCAGTTCAGTCTGGCATATCCAGCTAAGGTAGGTCTAAGGCTGAGTAAGGCGTTCCTCTGCAAGAAATGAGCTCCAAGAAACCTTTAAGTACATTTTTAAAAATTGGTTGTTTTGTAGCTTTTAAAAAAATGTCTATTTTTATTTTATGTGAACTAGTGTTTTGCCTGCATGTATAGCTGTGTAAGGGTGTCAGATCTTGGAATTACAGACAGTTGTTGGCTGCCATGTGGATCCTGGGAATCAAACTCAGGTCCTCCAGAAGAACAGTCAGTGCTCTTAACTGCTGAGCCATCTCTCCAACCCCGTTTTTGTACCTTTATGGAGCTATTAATATAGGTTTGTGCTAAAGGGGCTGGAGAGATGACTTCTGGTTAAGAGTGTGTACTGTTGCTCCCATAGACTGAGCTCAGTTCTCAGAACCCAGGTGTCAGGTATCTCACAACCACCTGTAGCTCCAGCCCCAGGGGATCTAGTGTCTCTGGCCTCCTGAGCTGGACTCTGAGGCTGAGGGCTATTGCAACTGGGAGACCACCTAGGGCTTCACTGTGAGTTCCAGGCTAGTCTCAGCTGCAGAATGAGATCACCCCATCAACAAAACAAAACCCCACTAAAACCACTAAAGATAACAATAGGAATAAAGACATACATTTTTAAATTAAAAAAGTTATAAATTACACCATACATTTAGAAAATCAAATAGTATGGAATGCAGGCAATTGTTAACCTCCTGACTGTTCCTGGGTGCTCTGGACAGAGACCTCTATTTTAGAATTTCTAGTCTACCACTGAACAGTAAGTAGTGGCTACCATAGCTGTAAGGTTTTGTGGCTCCTAAAGTCAGTTCATAATGAAAACTCTTTTTTGCCAGAATTTCTTTTTTTCTTAGTAACTAGCCTTTTGAATGTATTTTTGAAGCCTCTTATTGATCCTGTTTCCATGAGTGGCCAAATACCAAGGGGGGAAACTGAGGAATAGCACATGGAGGGTCATTTCCACTTCATGCCATTTACACACAGAACTACACACACATACACAGAGCTACCATTGCAGCTAGTAGTTGTCAGTATGGAACAACTGGGACACAGAGAGAGTGGGGTGTCATTAAAAAACCAACATAACCAGGTATGGTGGTTCATGCATTTAATCTCAGCACTCTGGAGGCAAAAACAGGTGCCACACACTGAGGTCCCGTCTTAAAAACCAAATTATGCATCCCTAACCCAAACTGGGCATGTTCCTGGGGAGCCATAAAGGAACATCTATTGACCCTAGATAAAGAATTGATGACAGGTCCAAGTATCTGACCCAAATCCAACTTGGTGAGCCAATGAGACTTATTGGGGTAACAGTAGGAATATTTATAAGTGACTGGTTACTTATAAGAGCAAAAATAACTTAAAGACAGCAGCATCACCAAAGCCCACCCCCAGATGGATCGCCTGGAAGGGAGCACACTGTAAGGCCTGCAGACAGCCCCACAGGCCAGAAAGTGTCCTTTGCTGGTGGCCCAGCTGGCGTGAGCCTCCTTCAGACCCTCCACTGGTCTGGTTCTCCTACACAGGTCAGCTGCTCTCTGCTTCTTCCAGGCTCTTTGGCTGGCCTCTACTCGCCCCCCCACCCCCAAGCTCAGGCTGCATGTGACTGACTCTTAGCAGGCCTCATTGCTTATACAGACTTGAGAGGGGAGGGGCTGTCTTTGTTAGGGTTTCTATTGCTGTGAGGAACCACCATGACCAAAACCAAGTTAGAAAGGAGAGAGTTATTTGGCCTATTCTTCATCCAGATCACAGTTCATCATCGAAGGAAGTCGGGAAAGGAACTCAAGCAGGGCAGAATCCCAGGGGCAGGAACTGATGCAGAGGCCATGGAGGGGTGCTGCTTACTGGCTTGCTCAACTTGCTTTCTTATACAAACCCCTCCCCCCAGCTCGGGCTTCTTTGGCCACAGACTTTGTTTACATTTCCACCGTGACTTCTGTGGAGTGGAACTTAAGTCTAATCAGGAGGCTGGCTTTACCCATAATCACTTTTGCTGCTGCAGCATTAGCTGATACACAAGGAGAGGACACTTCCAACTCAGTCCTAGCCTTACTTACCCATCCTGTAACCAAAGCTCGAGACATCTTCAGCAATGGGGTTTCTATTGCTGTAACAAAACATCATGACCAAAAAGCAAGTTGGGGAGGAGAGGGTTTATTTGGCTTACAATTCTACATTGCTGTTCATCACTAAAGGAAGTCAGGACAGGAACTCAAACAGTGCAGGAACCTGAAGGCAGGAGCTAATGCAGAGATCATGGAGGGGTGCTGCTCATCAGCTTGCTCCCCATGGCTTGCTTAGCCTGCTTTCTTACAGAAGCCAGGACCACCAGCCCAGGGATGCATCACCCAGAATGGGCTGGGACCTCCCTCACTGATCACTAAATGAGAAAATCTTAGTCTTACAGCTGAAACTTGTAGTGTGATATTTTGACCATGTTTTCACAAAACTTGTTTGGAGTCAGAGGCGGAGTTAGCCACTAGCTGACCAAATTAACCACAGAGTTTTTGGAGGACTGAGGATAGACAGGACAGGAAGTAGGAAGGCGGGGCTAAAAGGGATCTGACTCTCTGGAGGAAGGAATGGACCAGGTAGGAAGGACTTGTGGCTTTTCTGTTTCTCTGGTCTTTCAGGTTCTTATCCCAATATCTGACTCCTGAATTTTTATTGATAAAGAATAATTAGCGTAATGCTTCAGAACCACATGGAGGTATGTCCTCAGCTGAGGCTCCTTCCTCTCTGATGACTCTGGTTTGTTGACACAAAGCCAGCAGCAGCACAAGGCCTTGGCACTGGTTCTAGCACCCAGCAGTGGGATTTGCTTTTAAACAATCCCATGGCCTTTGGGAGCATCTGTTTTTACTGTTACGAGATACCCTTGTTTACTCTTTGAATTTTTTTTTCTTTTTTTTGACTTAAGGTGCATTTGTGTGTATTTCTCAAATAGATCTGTAAATCTGTAAAACATATAAGGGTTAGAATTATGATGTTTATATATAAAATTAATCATTTTACAGGGGGCAGAACAAGATTGTAAAGTCTCAAGCCACCACTCCATAAAAAAGGTGGGGCTAAGGAGATAGCTTCGTGACGTACTGTAAGTCTGTCATCGTACTGTAAGTCTGTCATCGTCTGTTCCAAGTAAGGGTCAGGTGATTGCAGAACTTCATAACTAAGAAGATACTAAAATAAACTGTTAGCAATGTCTAACACAGCATTAAAAGGTTTTGTTCATTTGTGTTAATTATCTGGTTGTCTCATCCTGGAGTACTTTTTAAAAAGGATTTATTCCCAAAAAGGGAATAGTCACTTGTCTCCTTGGCTACATAAACACCCAGTAGAGAGATAGGTATACACTCTTTAGTCACACTTAATCTTCTTGATTTACCTTATTCATATCTATGGCAATGCTTATTGCTCTTAATACCCCTGTGGGCCACCAGGAACTGAGGCATCCTGCTTTCAGCATCTAACAAAGCCCACGTATTTTTGACATTAATAGAATATCAATAAATGTACAACTTAACACGGGATATTCTGCATAGTGATTTTCTCACTTGCAGATGCCCTGGCCACTTTAGGGGAGATGCTAAGGAGGTCCCACCTCTGAGGACCTCCTTCCTCCCCAGAGGGGTGTAGGAGGAATTAATCATCGCTCTCTCTCTTTCTCCTGCACACTTTTTTGTTTGTTTGGTTTTTGAGAAAGGATTTCTCTGTGTAACAACCATGGCTGGCCTGGAGCTCACAGAATCTGCCTGCCTCAGACTCCCAAGTGTTGGGATGAGGTGTGCATCATCACCAGCCAGCTTTTCTTGCTACTTTTTAAACTTTGTGTTGAACTGTTGGTGAGTTCTTAAGACCTAAGCATTAGCACCACTGCCTTTTCTTCTTTCCATTTCCCCTTCAGGAACCCAGGGTTAGTGTAAATCCACCCATACTTGTTTTCGTGTAACTTGGGCAGGACCAGTGTGTCCTTTGGTCTAGAAATTTTTTTTTTCATTAAAATTTCTCTTACTTTACAAAAGCTATGTCCCACCATGGTAGGACACACCAAAGTCCCAGTCCTGAGGTTAGAGAGTATTCTTTGATCTTTTCCTCACCTCTTTTTTAAACAAAATTTACTTATTTTTATTTTATGTGCATTGTTATTTTGACTGCATGTATGTCTGTGTGAGAGTGTCAGATCTTGGAGTCAAGACAGTTGTGAGACCGTTTGTGGGTGCTGGAAATTGAACCTGGGTCACCTGGAAGAGCAGAGCTGTCTTAATTGCTGAGCCATCTCTCCAACCCTCCTTTTCCTTAACTCTTGGGTGAGCAGAGTTTCGTCCGATCCAGTGAACTGGGCGTCAACATTTTGACTGTTACCTTTATCTTATTTTTCCTTACTATCCAACTTCTTCCCATGGTTTTCAAGTGTTTTGGATCCCAGGAAGCCCTCCAGCAGACTAAACTTTACTCTTGTTTCCTTGTATTCTACAAGGAAATGAAAACCAGCAAGACATCACCTCCATCTCATGCTCTCTTACACAAGCAAATTCCCACTCTACAGTCTTCTCACCCTAAAGCATATTTTTTTATTATGCATAATAGTAGCTATGGAAACTCCATGGCAACCTGCTAACATTCTCTTTTTCCCCCCACCCTGTTACTCCCACAATCCACAACATTTGTTCTAACCTCCAGCCTTTTTTTTTTTAAATCAAGATTTATTTATTTAATAATTTAATGTATACGAGTGCTTTATTTGCATGAATTCCTGCATGACAGAAGAGGTGTCTGATCCTATTACAGATAGTTGTGAGCCACCATGTGGTTGCTGGGAATTGAACTCAGATCCTCTAGAAGAGCAGCCAGTGCTCTTAACCTCAGAGTCATCTCTCCAGCCCCCAACCTCCAGCTATTTAAAAAGTGTTGTCACTAGACTCTCACTGGATCACAGTCATCAAGGGGTCATGTCACTCTAGACCGCATAGAGGAAGGCAGCCTCAGTGGAATTTTCCCTACCTCCCCCCTTCCCCGTGGGTGAAGCATTCAGCCTTCATTGCATCTTTCAGCACTCTGTGTGTGTGTGGTGGGGTGAGGGGACCTGCAAATGCTGACACAGCAAGACACGATATCCCATAGCATATAAGGGAAGGTAGCCATTTCATGATTCTTCCTGCACATTCTTCACCTTTAGTTGCATGCCTTGGATACTGTACCCATACCAGGACCATCTTGGGTTCTGTTGGTCTCTGTTTGAGAGCCAGTTATGATGTGAGACACTATTCCTGGGGAATCATAAACAAACATCTATTAACCCTAGGTGAGCTGACCACAGACCCAAGTATGAGTACCACCAAAGTCCAACTTAGTGAATCAATGAGTTTTACTGGGGTTACTTACAGGACTATGAATGAGTGGTTATTTACAGGAGGAGAAATGATTAAAGACGTCGCATTACTAAAGCCCACCCACAGATGGGTAACAGTTCATAAAGCCTGGAAGCCTGGAACACAATGTACAGCCTGCATGCAGCTCTACAAGTTGGAGAGTGTCCTTGTAAAATTCAGTTGGTCAGAGCCTCTTCTGGACAGCTCAGGTTGGTTTTCATTTCTCACAGGCTACTTAGCTGGTTTCTTTTTCCAGGCAACTCAGCTTGCTGAGGGAGGGACCTAGTGAATCTGGTCAGTTTGGGAGACTTCCTGAAGTTCTTGAAGTTGTTTGTTTCTGGAGCTTAAAGTGCTTTCCTGCAAGATGGAGTATTTCATATCCCTTCACACGTCCTGCTGTTTGACTTCCCTGTAAATATCCCATGTGTTAATGAGCATCCTCCTTTATTGGAAGGTTTTTATGCCAGGAGAACAGCTACACAAAAGGGACCTGGGGAAGCTTGGTCTGCTTCAATCCAAGAGGAATCAGAAGACCTAAAGCAGCTTGGGAAGACCTAACTGGACAAGGATGGAGGGAGGGGGGCAGTCCACAGAGTGGAGAGATGGTTGGCAATTGGGGTAAAGGGATCTTAGCCTTCCCCTGCTGAGATCCCTTCAGCCCCTCTGGTCTGGCAAGAAAGGGACAGCCTGCAATACCCAAACATGGGACTGTGGCTATGGGATGCTCCCAGCAGGGAGCCAGAGATGGCTCAAGCACAAAGGCTTGTCATCTGTGGATCTGAGCCTATTGCCATGGTTTTTCTGTCCATGTGCAGCGGTAATTCAAACTTCATCCTGTCAGCTGCTTCTTGAGGGTTCTTGTGCCGGTTTGAATAGACTCCTATTTGAATGCTTAGGGGGTGGCATTAGGAGGTGTGGCCTTGTTGAAGTGGGTGTGGCCTTATTGGAGGAAAGGTCTCACAGGGAGCAGGCTTTGGGGTTTCATATGTCCTAGCCAGGCCCAGTGGCTTTCTGTCTTCATGCTGCCTGTGGATCCAGATGGAGAACTCTCAGCTCCTCTCCAGCACCATGTTTGCCTGTGTGGCGCCATGCTGATAATGGACTAAACCTCTGAAACTGTAATCCAGCCCCAGTTAAATGTTTTTCTTTGTAAGTGTTGTGGCCATGGTGTTTCTTCACAGCAATAAAATCCTAACTATGAAGGAAGTTGGTACTAGGGACTGGGGTGTTGCTGTGATAGGCCCAATTATGCTTTTGCTTGTAGGAATTTGGACTTAGGAACTTTGAATGAGGAATGCAGTTGAAGCTTTAAGAGAGGCTTAGTGGTCCATTGTATTAGGAACATGGAAGGCAGAGTTGCTGAGGGTGATTTGAACTGTAGCAGCCTGACTCGGGAGGTTCCAGAGGAGACAATGTCTGTATCTCCTCATCTCTGACTGAGAACAATTTCTAGCCCTTTGAAGTAAATGAGAAATTTAAACTGATTTTTTTTTCTTATCAAAATGAGAACATATTTTTCTGAAAATTTCTTAATATTTCTCAAGTTCCTTCACTTAAATCTAGCATATTCTTTTCAATAGCTACATAGAATTATAGCTTAGAGGTAGGGAACTTGCCTAATATTCATGAGACCCTGGGTTCAATTCCCATTTCTAGGGCATGAATGAGAGGAAGTAAATTAGACAAAGTGACGCGTGAGGCTGAAACAGCATCTGGTAATTTGAATATAGCTTGCCCCCATAAGATTATAGGGAGTGGCATTATTAGGAGGTGTGGCTCTGTTGGAGTGGTTAGGCCTTGTTGGAGGAAGTGTGCACTGTGGGCGGCCTTTGAGGTCTCCTATGTTTAGCCTAGTGTCTGAGTTGACTTTCTGTTAAGATGTAGGCCTCTCAGCTACTACTCCAGCATCTTGTCTGCCTGCCCACACTGACATGCGATTGGCCATGATGGTGATGGACTAAACCTCTGAACTGTAAGCCACCACTTTGATGAAATGTTTTCCTTTGTATGAATTGCTGTGGTCATGGTGTCTCTTCACAGTATTAGAAACCCTAAGACACAGCAGCGTTAGGACCAGGAGGTCAGCAAATGGCTATTGTAGCCTACATGAGATATTGTCTCAAATAACTAAACAAACATACAAATAAATAAAAAGCAGGAAGGAAGAGCTACATCTTGATGAATGAAAAAGTTATTTGCAGTTTTCTTTCCTCCACTTGGAGCTGGGACTAAAGAAAGGAAATGGTGGCTAGACCTGGTGGTACTTGCCTATAATCCTTGTTCTCAGGAGATGGAGGCAGGCTGAGGAGTTCAAAATCAGCCTTCCTTACAAAGCATGTTTGAGGCCTGCCTAGGCTACATGAAATTCAGTCTTAAAGACCAAGTAAGCAGAGCAAAGCACCTAAAAGTATTTCACAAGGAAAACAGTGGCAACCAAAGCAGGCACTGACGGTTGGTGTCGCTCCCCAGGTATGGGATTTGAGCTCAGTGAGAAGCTTCTCTGGAAGAAGCCCCCACTTTTAGACTTAGCATGTTCGTCTCATAGTGCCCTTTAATGCCCCTTCTGGGGATAGGTTCCTCTCACGCTAACAAGGAGGATGGAAAGCCTGGAGTAAAAACACTGCCCCCTGAGAACCATAGAAGGCTAACAGGTTCTATTCCAGAACCTCTAGAAGTTCCGGCGGCCATGATATAAAACGGCCACGAAGGAAAAGCAGAGCCGGAAGGTCAGCTGGGGACTCTAGCTCATTACCTCAGTGTCCCACTTGGTTTCGATTGGTAAGTAATGGTATTTGGTGACGAAATCTTTCTGCAGTTGTTTCTTTCATTTGGAAGCCTCTCCCTGGGGGATGCTGCCCTGCAGACCCTCCACTGACAGCCTTAACAGAGCGTGCCAGCCTACCTCCGTGTGATGCTGGTAAGCCTCATTTTAATGATTCCCCCATCTATTCCATCTCTCTACTTACCAATCTATCACTTGCTGCTTATTCTTTTAGTTTAGCTTGTTATATACTTAATAAACTCACTCCTTTAAACCCAGAGTGTGGCTTCAACCATGTGGGCCCAGGAGTAGTGGAGCATGTCTTTAATCCCAGCACTTGGGAGGCAGAGGCAGGCAGATGAGACCATCCTGCTAAAGAATGAGTTCCAGGACAGTTAGGGCTACAAAGAGAAATCTTTTTTTTTTTTTTTTTAACTTTATTTATTTATTTGCCTTGGTGTTTGCCTGGAACTGGAACTACAGACAGTTGTGAGCTGCCATGTGGGTGCTGGGAATCGAACCCGGGTCCTCTGGAAGAGCAGACGGTGCTCTTAACCACTGAACCATCTCTCCAGCCCCCACAAAGAGAAATCTTATCTTGAAAAACAAAAACAAACAAACAAAAATACTCTTTGGATCAAATAGAACAGTCCAATTTTTCAAAATTTAAGAAGAAATTGTGAACTAGTAAAAATATTTTTTTGTAATGGGCATATATTTAGATTTTCAAGTCATAAGATTTTATCACCTGCCAAATGAAAGTCAGAAGGCACTTATAACAACCAAGAAGATGACACACTAATTCAAACACTCACTCATTCATATACTCACACACACTCATGTGCACACGCATACACAGCACACCCACACATTTTATTACTGAAAGGATTTTTGAGTGCTAGCGACAGACTCAGAGGCAGAGTGCTCGTCCACTTTGTGTGAGGCTCTGTCTTCAATCTCCCCATCACAAAAACAAACACAAAATCAAAATAAACCAAGCCAAGCCCCAAGCCCAACACCTGGTTCTACTTTTCCAGGAGAAAGTGATAGAAAACAGCTGATCTCCAATACAACCGTCCCACTAAAACAGGCAGATTGCTTATAAAAGAGAAAAAGATCCTAAGAAAACAAACCTGTTTTTATATAAATTTAGTGAAATTAATCACAAATTTAGAATGATAGTGGTCTTCATTTTTAAACTTTTTTTGGTTTAATAGCGACAGTGCACCATTTGATATTTATTAAGACAATAACAAAACCATGAAAGCTGTGAACATGCGCACTTCATTACTTCCGGGTTCCTCCTGGACTTGCTGGAGTCAGGCTCCCGGTGTGAGAGAATCAGACACCCTGGGAGTTCCCCAGGCACCATAATCAGGCCGTGTCTTGGCCAGTGTAGTTCCCTCATCAGCCTTTTCTGCCAACTTTACTTTTTGTCCAGACACATCTCTCCTTTGTCAGGAAGACTGAGTAGTGATTTTTGTTTTCAATTGCTGCAGGGTTATCTTTGCCCCCTCCCCCCACCATCTCATTCAAATCTGTGCACATCCGCTTGACCCTGACTTTCTATCAAAGTTTTCTCTCCCAGAGTTCCCAACTTTGCTCATTTCCTATAGTAAAGGAAATTTATCTTTATGTACATTTAAAGAATTCACACATGTAGGGCTGGAGAGGTGGCTCAGAGGTTAGGAACACTGACTGTTCTTCCAGAGGACCTGAGTTCAATTCCCAGCAACCTCATGGTGGCTCACAACCATCTATAATGACATCTGCTACCCTCTTCTGTATACTGTATACATAATAAATAAATCTTTAAAAAAATAAAAAAATAAAGAATTCAGCTGTAAACTGAATTTGTAGACTCCTATTTACTTCCTTGTAGTTTTTGTCCTCTAATTTCTAGTTGGAGTTTTGATAGATTTTATTTTGTGTCTGCTCTACCACAGTCAGGATTTAGTTTAACAAAGGCCTTATTATCTTGGTCAGGTTAGCCTTGAACTCCCAAACTTCTCATCTCTCCCCAGATTCCTGAGGTTACAGGCAGACAGCACTATCCTTACCCTCCCCTGGTTTCAGACATCTTTTTTTCCTGGCTGCTTTTATCAGTTTTTTGGACACACACACCACTTCTGTTAGAGAAGACACACAGAGAAAGTTCTAGGGTTCCTGTTTGCCTTCAAATGTCTTCTTTTGGCCCATAATTACTTGACAGTATGTCTGGAGATGGAATTTTAATTCAAACCCATTTTGTATGTACAAAAGTTTATGTGAAACCAGGTCAAAACTCTGGACTTGTCTAAAAGCTGAGGAGGATGCATGGATTGCTCTCATGGGCAGAAGGGCAGAGAGGAGACAGGGGAATATGGAGAATTATACCGTTTTGGACAAGTAGAGGACTGGAGGGATAGCTAACATTCCACAGAAAGTAGATTATGTTGTTTTAACAACAGTGTTTTTGGAAAAAAAAAAAAAAGTTCCCAAATTCTCTAATACTATTCTTCAAATTAGAGCTGAATTCCTCATTCTTAGCATGGGGTAGACTTAGCGGCCTATTTCCAGTGAACAGAACAAGGCAGAAGTAATACTGTGTGACTCTGGGGACTAGGTCATACAAAGGTATCATGACTCCCCCCTTGGTACCTTTAAGAGGTATACCTACTCGTTTCATATCAACTTGAAGAATCAAAAGTCATCTGAGAGGAGGGAGCCTCAATTAAGAAAATACCCCCATCAGATCATGTGATAGGCAAGCCTGTAGGGCATTTTCTTAATTGGTGATTGATGGGGTAGGGTCCAGCCCATTGTGGGTGGGGCCATCCCTGGACTGGTGGTTCTAGGTTTAATAAGGAAGCAGCTTTAGCAAGCCATGGGGTGTAAGCCAGTAAGCAGCACTCCTCCATGGCCTCTGCAACAGCTCCTGCCTCCAGGTCCCTGCCCTGCCTGAGTTCCTGTCCTGACTTCCTTTGATGATGAACTGTGATATGGCAGCTTAAGCTGAATAAACCTTTTTCTCTACAAGTTTCTTTGGTCATGTTGTTTCATCACAGCAATAGAAATCCTAAGATAAGTTGGTACCAAGAGTGGAGTTTTGCTGTGACAGACATGACTGTGTTTTGGGGAGGATTGTGGAAGGTCTCTGGAACTCTGGGCTAGAAAAGCCATTGAGTGTTAAGATCTCAGTTGGCTGTTCTGTAGGAGCTTGAAAGATACCACTGTTGAGGCAATGCAGATGATGGAGGCCTGGCTTATGACACTTCAGAAAGAAATTTAAAATCAGGACCATTTATTTTGAATTAAGATTCTGTGGTTCTGGTCACCTGAGGCTGAAGAATCACCATTGTTTAACAAGAGACCAGAATTATTAAAGTGAAACCTTTTCTTTGCTGGTCCTAGTTATCCATTTCTGTCTGGAGATACTAGCCAAGTGGGGGCTCCAAAGACATGGGGGACAGGTGAGCAGGGGGTAGATCAGATTCCAATATAATTACTGTATAAAAAAGACAGCATTAAAGACAATTTCACAAAGCTCCAGACAGACACTGTGAAGCTGAGAAATTAACAGTGATTTAAAAAAAGACTAGTATTGTTGAGGTGACATCTTCTGGGAAGTGTTTCCTGAGAGCACAGAGCAGTTGTGTTCTAGAAAAAGACAAGGTTTCACTTCTTGCTGGCAGCTGAACTTGGTAGTTTAACAGTCACCCAGACAGTACTGGTTTTGAAGGCATGAGGAGGTCATTGAGAGCAGCTGATACTTGGTACTATGAGAAGCCATGTGATGCCATTGGTGAAGATGCACCCTCAGTAGCCGTTGAAGGCCCGGAATTGAAGGAGGCAAGAGGAGAAGTTGAGGTTAGAAGAGAGTCTATGAGGGGTTATTGGTGAAAGTAGAGCCCAGTTTCAGCATAAGTACTGTGGGATGACCAGCACAAACAGCAGTAGTAGAGAGGAATCTACCCAGCATAGAGGATGAACTGTATGTGCTGCAGAGGGCAGAGCCAGACAAGTGACTCTCTGGAGGAGAAGATTGTGTGCAAATCCCTGGTATTGAGCGTTGTGTTGTTCACACTGTTGAAATTTGTCTTTTTGTTGTTGTTGTTCAATCTGTGGCTATATGTTGGTTCTCTCTCTTGAAATAAGAGTACTTAACTTAATTTTGATTTTTATGAGAATCCACAGAGGAGAGACTTTGCACTTTTAAAAGAAATTTTGAATTTTTAGAGACTGGATATTTTTAAAAGAGTAAACTCTGTTTTTTGAGACAGGGTTTTACTGTGTAGTCCTGGCTATCCTGGAACTCACCCTGTAGACCAGCCTGGCCTGAAATTCACAGAAGTCCTCCTGCTTATGTCTGTTGAGTTCTGGGATTAAGGTCATGCACCACCACAGCCAGGCTTGTGGGACATTGTAATTAGTGATTTATGGAGGAGGGTTTATTCATTGCAGGTAGTGCCATGCTGGACTGGTGGTCCTGGGTTCTATAAGGATGCAGGCTGAGCAAGCCAATAAGCAGCATCCTTCTATGGTCTCTGCATCAGCTCCTGCCCCAGATTCCTGCCCTGCTTGAGTTCTTGTCCTGACTTCCTTTGATGATCAACTGTGATATCAAAGCATAAGCTGAATAAACCCTTTCCTTCCCAACTTGCTTTGGTCAATGGTGTTTCTTTACAGCAGTACTAACCCTAAGACAAAAAGTTTGATGGTTTCCATCTTCTTTTTCTGGAGACAATTGCCTTGAAAGACAGTGCCAAATAGAAGTACTTTTTTTTTTTAGGTTGGAGAGAAGTTTGACTTTATTTCAAATGGAGAGTGCTAAATAGTTAAGAAGTGATTAATCTCTGTCTTAATATAAAACTTGCAAAATGGAGAGAGAGGAAAAAGAAGATACATTCTTCTTATCAAATGGGAAGGGAAAAGTAAAATGGAAAACAGCTAAAAAGCTACATAACTAGGCTTTTCATGAGCCCAGAAACTTTCTCAGAACTTCGGAATTTGGATCAATTCATTTTCTCTGTTTTTTCTTCCAGACTCAGTAGGTCTGACTGTTAAATCACTATAACATAAATATAGCAAACCCAAATGTCCCCCAAGGACAAATCAAAATCCAACACAATGACAAACACATTTAACTTTTAGAATTTAGTTTGGTGCTTGGCGGTTCCTGTAAATGGGCATCAGCATTGTTTCTGAGGTCCTAGCACTTGACTTTTGTGAGCATCATCCCCAGGAGCTGCATACATCAGAAGTCCAGAAGAAATCTCCTGACCTGAGCCAGGTACTTGGGCTGCAGATAGTCACTCAGCTCTTCCTTACTGACCCACACATGGTGGGCCTTCTTTCCAGCCTGTGACAAGTCTCCTGTGAGCAGCAGAGCTTTGAAGAAGAAGGCTTTGACCCCAATGTCACTCTGTCCGAATTGCCTTGGGGAGTTTGAAGTTGTAGTGGCCACAAGGCACATTCCCTAGGATCTTGGCTTCCATGTTGTGTTCTGAGACTTCGTTCAGCTGTCCCTCGAAGGGTCTCCCAGGCTGCCACTCTACTTGAGGGAGCATCCAAAATTCCTGATCCCCAAGCCTCTCTTTCACTAAGAGGACAAGGTTCCTGTCTAGCTTACGATTCAAGGAGGTTTGGTCATTTTTTTTTTTTTTAAATCGGCTTCTGTTACTTGAGCTCCAGGTTTGAACTGTAGGAATGCCTGTTCCCACATATCTTCTAAATCTTGTGTAAGCATAATGCCCTGCTCATCTTGGTCATCATCATAAAGGTCAGCTTTCTTCTTTGCCAGTCGCTCAGCTTCATCCAGAGCACGAAGCTCATGGTCTGAATACAGGCTTCTCTCTGTCTCCACCTTCCATAGTAGTAGATCCACCATCTCTTCCTACAATGGGTGAGTACCTCGGTGATCACCAGTGGCTGCTGCAAACACAAGGCGCCCAACAAATGCCATTGAGACGCAGCCTCAAGGGACAGGCAGCGAGAATGTGGGCTACCTGCCCAGAGACTATTGAGATGCTGCCAGCCTCTTGCCACCCTTAACACTGTATGCCTCACGAGTGCCGCCATATTTCTGTCTTTTTATTTTCAACCTAAAAACAAAATAATTGTGTGTGCACAAGCACAGTTGTTAGCACTTTCGTGCAGCTGCTGTGGGAGCCAGGCAAGGGTACTGGATCTCTTAGATCTGGAGTTGGAGTTGACTGAACCATACAATGTGGGTGCTGCGAACCAAGCTCAGGCCCTCTGCAAGAGCAACACAGATTCAAACACTGAGCCATCTCCCTGGTTCCAAAGTCTGACTTTCTTGAAGCTACCATGTTACTAGGAAGCTCAGGCCAGCCACGTGGAAAGACAGACAAGCTCAACCTGCATCTGTAACCAACAATGTCCAACTATTCAGGGACAAGGTGCCAGACAAAGAGGTGGCAGAACTACCTTGGCTATTCTAGGAAGATGGCTCTGGTGACATTCCCAAAGCTACTCTAGTTGACGTCTTATTTGTCTGAGCATGGGGATGAGTAATCCACACTGTGCTCTAACCAATGTCTGATTCACAGAATCCTAAGTATATGCTACAGTTTATATCCTGACTGTCATCCAAAGGCTTGTGCTAAAGGCTTAATACCTAGCATGTCAATATTGGGAGTGGTGGAAATCCTTAAGAGATGGGGCATAGATATGCCCTAGAAGTGGAAAATGAGATTCTAGTCCCTAGCTATTCCCTAATCACATCTATGAGACCTCTACTACCCACTTCCCTTCCCATGGTGCACTGGGCCACCACAGACCAAAGCAACAGAACCATCCAGCTAGGGACTGAAACCTTCAGGCTGGTGAGCTGAACAGAACCTTTCCTGTGTTTAAGGTGATTTGTCTCAGGTATCTGTTACAGTAAAGATTACCCAGTACATTAAATGGTTGTTAATTCATGCTGTTATTGGAGTAGTTTTTAATGTAGCAGTAAATAATTGCAACATATGTACAGTTAATAAGTGTTTAACTCAAACATCTTTTTAAAAATTTTATTTATAACATGTGCCTGCATATATACACATACACATAGTATGTACACATTCTATGGTATTATATATGGAGGTCAGAGGATAACTTTTGGGAATTGGTCCTGGGGATTGAATTTAGGCATAAAAAGCCCTTTCCCTGCTAAACCATTTCTCCAGCCCACCAACATTTTTGAAAATTCTTTTGCTAGACATTTTTCATTGCAGAAATAGTATCTGTATATTGTGTCTCATTCATACTCAGTCAGAAGTGTCATTTGACTGTCTGAGACAAGGTTTCTCTGTGAAGCCCTGGTTGTCCTGGAATTCTCTCTATAGCCTCAAACTCAGAGATCTGCCTGACTCCTGAGTTCTGGGATTAGAGGTGTATGTCACTATCACTAAGCATTCTTCTTTTCTTTTTTTCCCTTCTTCTCTTTTCTCCCCTGCCCCCTCCATGTGCCTGTCTCTCTTGTCTTACCCCATAGCTCACAGTAGCCTTGAACTCATGGCAATTCTCCTGTCTCAATCTCAAAGGTGTGAGCCAGCATGCCCTTCTTATCTTTTGCTATAGCTCCCTTAACTGATGCAACTGTTGATAGTCTTGGTGAAAAGGTACTGAATAAACAATTCCTGCTTCCTTTCTTCCCTGATTATCCATCTACATTTCAACCGTAAAAGTGATGGTGCAATGCTTTAAGTCAGCACACTCCTACTTCTCTGGAGGCCCAGGGGAAACAGGGCCTTGTGGATGGAGGGCTGGGCCGGTGTCAGGCAAAGGGCACCAGTTTCCTCTGACCTCAAGTTCCCTATTGAAGTAAGGCTGTGGCTTCATAAAAACCAAACTCTGAGAATAACTTCAAGGTCAACAGCTTCAGGGCACTGTGTGGGCTTTGGGAACACAGCAGGTAAGTTACAATGTTTGGAGGAATTTGGAGAAAGAGAAATCTCTGGGTGCCAACAGGTTATCTAGCCTTGGGCATGTCCTCTCCTCACTGCTCCGAGTCCTTCAGAGTCTCTTTAGCCAAAGCTGGCAGTGGGAAAACCTGAAGTCATCAAAAGTGAGGTCTGGCAATGCCTAAAAATGTCAGGAGTGAATGCACCCCTCTCCCAACACTTTAAATTCTTTAGAAAATGTGGGCTGACATTATGGAAAGAGCAAATTACAAAACAGTCTGTACAGAGTGTTCCCTGTATGTAACCTTATCCTGCCTCTCTGCATGGAACCAAGTTGGGGAAGGCTGTTTGCCAATGTGTTATCTGTGGTTATCTGAGGGGGCAGAAAAAAATTATTCCCAGTTATTTTAATTTTCTTTCTGGTATGTTTCCAAATTTTCTACAATGAACATCTATTACTTTTTATGAGCAAGAAATGAAACTCTTTTTAAAAAGCAGGCAGTTTGACACTTGCCCTTGTCACACTTGATAAGCATGTAAGTTATTTCTAGATAGTTTAAAAATGAGAACTCATCCATGAAGTTCTGTAAATAGAGGCTGTGGGGTTGTAGAATAAATCATAATTTATTAGCTTAAATCAGTACACATTATATCCTAGGCTTCGCTAAATCTCCTGATTAGAATCTCACAGGGTATATCAAGGCATTGGTCAGAATGTATTAGAACACCTGGAATTCTAATGGTGTTTTGGTTTCTATGGTGTTTGGAATAAGCACCCCCCCCATAGGCTCATACATTTGAATGCTTAGTCAGCTAGAGTGACTGGCACTACTTGAGAAGAATTAGGAGGTGTGGCCTTGTTGGAGTAAGCATGCCACTAGGGCCAGGCTTTGCGGTTTCCAAGCCCAGTGTCCATCTCTTCCTGCTGCCTGCGCATCTAGATATTGAACTCTCATCGACTGCTCCAGCACTATATCTGCCTTTGTGCCACCATGCTCCCTGCTATGATAATGGAGTAAACCTCTGAAACTGTAAGCAAGTCCCCACTAAATTCTTTCTTTAATAAGAGTTTCTGTGGTCATGGAGCTTTTACAGTATAGAACAGTGACCGAGACGGGAGTTAGTACCAGGAGTGCAGTATTGCTGTGGCAGGTACATGCTGTAACCGTACTACTTGTGGCAGGGTGTGGACTTCGAGACTTTGGGTTAGGAAAGCCTTTCAACATTTTAAGAGGGTATGCTATCAGTGTGGAAGACAGTTCTGAGAACAACATTGACTATGACGGCCCAGCTCGAGATGTTTTAGACAGGAAGAATATTAGCAAGTAGCCTAGGAGCCATTCTTGTGATATTTTGACAACAAATATGGCCGCCTTTTGCCACTGTCTAAAAACAATTTACCTAAGGCTAAATTGAAGAGTTTTGGATTTATGACATTGGCAGAGAGATTTTTGAAACAGCCTAGTATTGACAATGTCATGTGGCCCTTAGTGGTCACTGTTATGCAGATCTATAATGAAAAGGAGCAAGCTGAGCCAAGGAAAAAAACAAAATGTACAGTTTGAAGAGAAAAGGAGCACTAGAGAGCGTAAAGGAGATAGATCCTGTGCTCTAGGAGATTAAAAAGATTAAAGAAAAGCTTGGTGCTAAATGGAATAAAGGGTGTGGTGATCTCAGAACATACCCCATCCAGCTAAGCTTCTGCTTGTGAAAAGGAATGAAAGAAAAGCTTAGGCAGTGAAAGAAACAATCGAAGACAGAAAGCTGATAAAATGTATTTGAACCAGGGGGCCAGGTTCCAGTCTCAGCCCCATGGTTCTGGCTTTAGAATCTGGGATACAAGAAAGGAATTGTGGAATCTTTCCCTGTTGCTAAGGAAAGCCACTAAAGCCATATATGTGTTAGCAGTGTTCCTACATGAAGTCTAGAGAGGCCACTGTGTGAAGCTGTAAAGGTGATGCCTAGATTTCAGCAGAGACCCCCCAAAGATGTTGCAGAAACCTAAGAGCTGAAGACAAGGTGTGGAACCAGCCCAAGAAAGAAAAGTATGTTGCAGTTAACAGAGCTGAAGAGTTCGAGATCTGAAGAGCGCTTTGATCAGACATGGAGATTTAGAATCTGGAGTTTGCCCAGCTGGTTTTCAATCTTATTTCGGTCTAGTATTTCCTCACTACACTCCCTTTCCTCTCCTTTGGAATGGTAATGTATATTCTGTGCCTTGGTATGTTGAAGTATGTGTTCTGTTTATTTTAATTTTGCAGAGGTTACAATTAAGAGAGTACCTTTATGCTTAGAAGTGACTTTGAACTTTGGGCTTTTAAGTAGTCTTAAGACTGTAAAAGACTATATGGGCTTTTGAAATTGAACTAAATATGTTTTACATTGTAATGTAGTTTATAATATGAATATGGTGGAATGTGGTGGTTTGAATAATAGCCCCCATACGGGGACTACAGAGATGGCTCTGCAGTTACCACTGGCTGCTCTTCCAGAGCACCCACGTTGAATTCCCAACAACCACATGGTGGCTCACAACCATCTGTAATGAGATCTGTTGCCCTCTTCTGGAATGTGTATACAAAATAAATCTTTTTAAAAATTAATGGCCCCATAGGCTCACATATTTAAATGCTTTGTCATCAGGGAGTGGAACTACTGAGAAGGATTAGGAGGTGTGGCCTTGTACTTCATGTGGTGTTGTGGATGGAGTAGGTGTGGCCTTGTAGTAGGAAGTCTGTCACTGGGAATGGGCTTTGAGGTTTCAGATGCTCAAACCTGGTCCAGTGTCTGTCTCTCCCTGTTGCCTACAGGTCTGGATGTAGAACTCTCAGATTCTTTCTAACACCAGGTCTGCCTGTGTGCTGCTATACTTCCAGCCATGATGATAATGAACTCAAAACCTCTGAAACTGTAAGCCAGTCACCATTAAATGCTTTCCTTTATAGGAGTTGTCATGGTCAGTGTCTCTTTACATCAGTAGAACACTGACTAATAAAGTTACCATGCATCCCCCAAAACTTCACACTGGATATTTAATTCAATAAGTCACAGGTTATTTAGGGATCATGTCTTTATAATGCAATTAAAATTATTTGAAGTGGGGATTCTATGATGTATTAGTGATTTCATGAGATGAGACAGTATGCTGTCCATGTAATACCCTCTGCCATGATGAGTTAGCAAAGCTTTTCCCACATGTCATGTAGGTGCTGACACCCTGCTCTTGGACTCTACAGCCTCCAGAACTGAAAGAAATCTATTTTTTCCTTATAGACTACCTAGTATCAGGTATTTTGTTATAGCATTAAGAAACAGACCAAGACAAATAAAGAATCCACTTTCATGAGGGAAACATTCACTTCCATGTCCAGTCATGTTGTTGGCAGAATTCAGTTCCCTGTGGCTGTAGGGGAGAGCTTCAGTTTCTTTTTTTTTTTTTTTTTTTCCTTTATTTTGTATTTATTAAAAAAAAAAACACAGTAAAAAGAATTTAAAATGTGGAAGAGATAACAATAACTATATAGAGGATAAGAATGATAAGCATGGCTTATCAAGGGTAGACATACAAATAAGATTGCTACACCTATATTTTCTTTGTGTTCATCTTTCCCTCTGAATTTCTTTTTTCCATCCCTGTATATCCTTATTCAAGGTCTCTTCCCCCTCCCAACACATCTGGTCACTTTTTTTTTTTTTTCCTCTGC
>PVIH01020377.1:14349-32589 GCA_004025045.1 Sigmodon hispidus | reverse complement strand
CTTCCTTCCCTTCCTCCTTTCTTTTTAAATAACAATTCATGCTTGTAAGAACTAGCTCCCCTTGCAGCAGCACCATTAATTCCTTCGGAGAATGATGACATAATTACTCATGATGAGGCTCCATACCTTAAAGGTTCCATAACCTCTTCATGTCACTACACTTGCAACCAAGTTTCTGTCTAGCACAAGACCTTTTGGGGTAAAGTGTTCAAGTCAAGTACAAACAGATACCCATGTATTTGAGGAAAGTAAAATGAAATAGATGAACCAAAATAAACAAAATTAACCTACAGAAATTGGAACTTGTGTCGGATGAAGAAAACTCCAAGAAAAAAAAAATCTATTCAAAAATGCAGAGAAGAGAACTATGAGAAGACAAGGAAACCCAGAATAGGATGGAATAAAAGAAAGATAATTAGAGGCCCAAGCAACTCCTGGAAATTCAAAACTTAGTAGCGGAAATAAGTTTCTTAATAGTTGAATCCAAAGCCCGAAAGATCAAGTGAGGGTAGTTTTTTCTTCTTTCTTATTATGTGACATTTTTAGGACCTTGGACATTGTCTAGCACACAACTGGTGCTAAAGAACTTAATAAATAAACGAGTGAGTGTATTATAATGAGACACACGCTTCCATGTTCCTGGAATAGAGCAAAAAGACAGGACTGAGAAATAGAAAAGGAGAAACAAACAGAGCCACGTAAAAGGCCTCTAACTTTTCAAAAATGTGGGACTCCAGAAGAGAAGTATAGAGAAACCAAGTGATAAAAATAAGGATGAGAAACATGTAAGTCCTCCCAGGGATGAAAGACTTGAGTTTCTAGGAGCAGCGCACAGGAGGAAAGGTGCAGCTACCCCAAGGTGTATCAGTAGAAGACTGTAGGACATGAAAGGTGGCTAAGCTGGAAGATCGGTGGTGAGGGAGCAACACTTTGAAAGTCCCAGGGAAAAGTGATTCTCAACCAAGACTTCTGCCTCCAAACCACCAATCATGGTGATGGAAGAGAGATATTTTAAGACTTTGAAATCTCAAGATGTTTGTTTGCTATGCATAACCAATAAGAGAGAATATAAGTCAAGGCAAAGAAAGATGGTATCTGGGGAATCAGCTCGAATTAGGAATCAGGAATCCAGCCTGAGTGGAGGACGTAGGCAGGATTTTGAGCAGAAGTTCCCTAAATGACCATCGTGCAGCTTTGAGAGTACCTAGTCTAGAACAGAGTAGGCCAGGGGACTCCAGAGAGATTTTCTCAAATCAAAATCAATGAGCACTTAGTGTGTTTGGTTCTATGGAGAAGAGACTTATATAACAGAGGTGTGTTTGAGGCTGAAGTTGTGACGAGTGTATAGAAGCCAAGAAGACCATTATTAAGCACAGGGGAAACAAAATGTGCAAGAATAGAAAAGCCATGAAGTCATAGCAGTGGTTTGCTGTGTTGAGCATTTCCATAATAACAGTCTTGGAGAAACTGTATGTTGAACTAACCAGGTTTGCTTTCTGGCATTCTGGGGCCAGGGGGATGGAAAAGTGATATGTATGTAGTAGGGGAGGAAAGGGTGGGGTTACATCTTCACCTCCCAGGTATGCCAATAAAATGCATAAAAACTAGAAGCATAGGCATGTTATTTACTGATATAGAAAATCAGGTTAGGGGTGGAAAGGACTTATCTCCAGGGAGTGACAAGATGGAAGGGAGATTACAGTCGGGCCGGGGGTCATGCTGATTTTAATATTCAGCTTTATAGAACTATTTCCTCCTTCAGCCGTGCATGTATGCATCTTTGATCAAAAAATAGACTAAGTGAAAAAAAAAAACCTAGGAAAACAAACCAGGTGGTAGCAAAAAATAAAAAAAGATCAGTTTATAAATAGTGAAGTATTGATTTAGCATGAAAAGATATTTTAAAACTATGAGAAAAATCTCTCTTCCATTCTGCATCGAAGAGATTTTCCCTGTTTGCATTGAGAAAATTACATTGGATAACCGAAAGTTTATGAAGGAGCTTCTAAAGGTTCAGTATAGTTAGGTTAAAGAAGAGGCTCTTTGACTTGGGAAAAGATATGGAAGACCTTTCTAGTCTAGAACAAAAGGCCAAAAGTTCTGGAATATTTCTTTCATGGCAGGAAGTTGTCAAGGAAGACTTTAAAATTCCTTTGAAAGGTGCTTCAAAGTGATTGCTCTGTGTTTCAAAACCAATTTAGGATGTTTATTTATTCAGCATCTCATGCATGACAAGTGATGCCAAAAGCTTTGCTGTTAACTATTGATGACTAGTATTGACTTTCAATTTGACAGAATCCAAAATCACCGAAGTTCTGAGTTTCTAGGCATACCTGTGATTGAGTCAACTGAGGGAAGAAGACACATTTTGAGAGTGGGCCAGGCTTGGTCCTGGACTGTATCAAAAGGATAAAGCAAGCTAGTCATGAGCATCCATTGCTTTCTCTCCCTGACTGTGGACATATTGGGACCAGCCCCTCAAGTTCCTACCACTATCCATCCTTGTCCTATTATTTTCTCTTTAGAAAGCTCAAAGAGCAAGTGGGATCCTAGGATTTTATTTTGGGCTATATTCAATCATAATGACATCACCTTCACCCACTCTGTACCCTCTGTTCCTCCCCTTCAACATGCAGATTTCTGCCCTCCAGAGCAGTATGGCCACCACCAAATTCCCAAGAATTGTGTTAAAAGAGAAGCAGTATACTCAGTACTTTTAAAGCCTGAACCCCACTATTGGACTTAGTTTTTTTTCTGCAACAAATATCTGTCCACTCCTTTGTGGCAATGATAGTTCCTAGGTTTTATAGTTTAGCTTATGCTTTTTTCCCCTAAGTAGAGGTAAATTGAGAAGGCTGACATTGCTGTGGGGCTCCCTTGGACTGGCATCAGGGGCTAGGAATGTAGCTCAAGCAGTAGCTTAGTATCCATAAAACTGTGGGTTTGATCCCCAATACCATACAACCCCCCTGTAATCTCAGCACTCTGGAAGCAGAGACAGGCAGACATTAAAGATTATCATTGATCACATTATAAGTATATGCTAGCTTGAACTATGATTCAGAAAAAAATCACATGGGTGTGGCTTTCTTGCAAAAGAGTCATGTTGGCACCAGTTGACACAAGCCCTGGTTTCATGGGTTGGAATTCTGCATAGTCAAACATCATCTATATTGTGATAAACTGTAGCAGCAGGCAGGACTATCACTATCATCTCTAGCATGAATAAAATCTTTCTTTGAGACAGAAAAATGCATAAGAAGAATTGCAAAGTGCCTTTCCAACCAGAACACTAGGATTAAATAGCTTAATAAATTGACAACTAAATCCAGACTACTTGGTGGGGATGAATGCAGGTAGATGGCTTGTGTATTTATTTTGCATTAACATTTAATGGCCATTGGATTATATTGCAGGTCCTAATAGTCTCCAAAGCAATTTGGCAGGAACAAGGCATCTCCAGACACCAAGTCAGAAACTGCTCCGTAAATAGGCCTCTGGGTTCTTAGTTGCTCCCTTGCTATAGGGCTTCTGAATCACCTCAAATCCCAAGCACAGATTTGCATGAGTAGCTCATGAGATGAAAGTCTCTGCCAATAGAAGGAATTCATCCGTCAAAGACTCCCAGATACGAAGGTAATTTCTAGCAAAGGTTTTTGTGGCATTAATTTGTTTTACTCTGACAACTTGATTAATCAGTTTTATTGTGACAACTTGTTTTGCTGCTATGCTACCTAATCAGGGAGCTGTCACCAAAATACTTTATGGCTTCCCTATTTTCCATCACAAATCAAAAACTCCAGCAACAGCTCACCAACATAAGAAGCGGCGATAATTAAAATGCATTCCGACAGAATTAGGAGGCATTCAGTTGGATGATGCTATTAGGAGAGATTACATTTTTTGAGAAAGGGACAATCAGATGGGGCTTTTTCTAAGTAATCATGCAGCTTTCCTGGTGAATCCCAATTGTCACATCTGTGTGAAAGTTCAGGGTGGGAGAGAGGAGGGTTGTGGACACACCTCTGTTGGATGCCCAGGGCTTTCCCTGCTGGATCTACTCGAAGTGATGCCTCTGCCTTAGGCATTCATTATGATCATGTCTACTAAGATTCAGTCAACCAGCACCGTGGAAGAAACTTGGCAGGAACAGAGAATACTGTGATAGTAGGAATTCAGGATGCTTACATCCTTAAATCAGCACGTTCCTAGGAGCTGAGCAGAGAGGACAGGAAGTAAGTGTGTGTGTGTGTGTGTGTGTGTGTGTGTGTGTGTGTGTGTGTGTGTGTGGAGTTTAGGGAGTGGAGAGGAGGGTATGGGGGTGTACATCTATTAAAGAGATTGCAGTAAGCTCTCATTTGTAAAATTTATTTATCTGCCTTTTTTTCTTATGTTATGCCCAGAGCAGAAGTATTGAGATGACACACTAAAAGGGCAGTCCTCAACATCAGAAATGCAGAAAAGTCATTGATATTTATAAAATGAAAACCATAATAATATTGGCCATTTCTCAAGTTCTTACAACATACAGATTGCCGTGTAAGCAGATCCACATACATCACCCATCATTTAGTTGTTGTAAGAAACCTATGGAATTAGCATGATCCATACCATTTTTTTTAAGGGAGGAGAGAGCAGCTCAGGGAAGTTAAATAAGTTCATCCAGCATCTAAAGGAGACAGAGAGTATAGCTTCAACTCAGGTCAGTTGGATTCAAGTGTACTATCTAGTATATCTACTGCTTCATCGGAAATCCTCTGGCCGTCTCCCTGCCTGATGCCTGAAGTGATCCTGGTGGCAGCCTGATATTTTTCTCACACAGAATGGCTTGTCACATGGGATGGTTGCCATCTGTCCTGATGCAGGTGGAGACCATCCTGACTCCAGGTCACGTGGGTGCATTCAGCAGGTCCAGCCATGAGTGCAGCAGTGTGAGGGCATGAGGGCTGGGTCCCCATCCCCATTAGGCAGCCTGTCTCTTTCTCATATTGACTTATGAATGGGCCATGGATGCTCTCCCAGGGAGGGTCCTGATTTGCAAGAGCTATGGAGATGAGTATTATGATAAGCAAGGCATTTATGGCCCCCAGATGCCACAGGGCACAGAAGTCAATATGTTACATGCTCATTTAGCATGTTTGGCTCTAATGGAACAGGTTGGAAATAATTGGCTTTTCCAGAAATGTTGCATTTCATTTCATTTTAGTCAGAAAGCATGCCTGCTGGGCAGTTATAACTTCAGCCTTCACAAATTTACCTCATACTGAGGTCACCAAGTCGGGGCTGCTGGGGAAGAGGATGCATATGTGTGAAGGTAAGATGGCAAGGTTGTCTCAGGAAAGAAAGTGGAAGTTTGGACATTTTTATGCTCATGAATGATTCCTAATAAGTCAGTAGTTCTTTGTTAGCTGATACCTCCTCCATCTGTCCACCCATTGGTCGGTCTATCCATCTGGTGTGCGAGTATCTCACTGGTCTGGAACTCACCAAGTAGGTGGAGCTTGATGACCAGCAAGTCCCAGGACCTGCCCGTATCCACCCCCACAGGCGCTGGGATTACAAGCATATATCCCCATGTTCAGCTTTTTACAGGGTATGCTGGTTACTTTTTGTCAATTTGACACAAACTAGGGTCATCCAGGAAGAGGAACCGTGACTGAGAAATGCCTCCATGTGATTTGCCTGACAGAGCGAGTCTGTGAGGGCATATTTTTCATTAATAATTAATGACAGAAGACCCCGTCTGTGTGTGGTGCCACCTCTAGAGAGGGGCTCCTAGGTTATATAAGAAAGCAGGCTGAGCAAGTCACTGAACAGCATTCCTCCATAGCCTCTGCATCAGCTGGTTCCCCAGTTAGGCGTTACCATTGACTTGTGGTTAGTCATTCTTCTACCGGTTGACCAGTATCTAATAGCTTTGATTTGAGATGACAAAAATAATTTTTCTTTTTCTCCTTCATTGATTCTCAGCTCACTCTATGGTGAGTGGCAGAACGCTTTGTGAGGGTGAATCTTGAAACCAACAGCTTTGACTGCAATGGTAAGCTGGGGGAGCAGAACCACATTAGTTATTTTTAAAGAGAGATGTAGAGACTGATTACATATGTGTTAGAGAACTGAAGAAATAAGAGAATGCTGGAACAGCACAGAGGCAGTGATTATGTGAAGTACCTAGCATCCTAGGCCTGGGAAAACAAAGGGAGTGGTTGGGGCTCTATAAACCCAGAAGCTCTGGGAATATGCTGCATTTTGAGACTCAGATTCCTGGAGGAGGGTATTCTGGCTACCTGGTGCCAATAATTTAGGACAGTGGTTCTCAACCTTCCTAATGCTGCAAACTTTGAATGCAGTTCCTCATGTTGTGGTGATCCTCTAACACTATAATTACTTTTGTTGCTGTTTCCTAAGTTATGAATAGTACTATAATTATTTAATATGTAAAGGAGTTGCGACCCACATGTTGAGAACCACAGCTTTAGGAGGTTATAAGAATAACCTCTTCCTTGCGAGTTGAGTTCACACTTTAAGCTGTGATGGTACCTCTGAGCAGTGTGGTGCGGTGAGGCTGACTTGGGGAATGTGTAAGAAGTTGAAAAAGGGAACTGGCTTCTCTGTAACCAGCTACTGGTTCCCCTGGGGAGGTTTTGCCTCTGGGGTAACCCTTTAAAAGAATTGGAAATGGACAAGAAGGATCTTGCCTTCTTCCCATCATCTTTCAGGGTCCCCTTAGTTCCCCCTGTTGGCAAAATTTAACAGGTGCTAGATGGTTTCACTTGATTTTCCTCGGGGAGATGAGGACAAGCGTGTTTATCCCAGATAAAGCACTAATGACAGGCCAAAGAGTCCATCCCAATCTACTCTAGCCTGGCAAACCTAGAATTTGTCTGGCTTGTTTATTGACGTGTGGATGACCCCATGAACTACATCTCCCACAATTCATCTCAGTATTGATGATGACCTACTGAAACCTATACACCGTGGCCTCTCTTCACTTAAACTCCTGATGCCCATGAAGTCTGTCACCTCCTGAGACCATGTGTATCTGCGGCAGGATTTATGTGCAATCTGGCCATACAAGAGAAACAGAGTGGCTGGAATGCCACACGAAGGTCTAACGATCTTTCACCCTTCCCTCTCTGTGAGGAAATGTAATAGGCTTGATTGTGTTAGCATATTATTCACAGCTGTTCTGATTTCAAGATGGCAACAGCCATGCTACTCCCAGAAGACAGTGTTTCATATCTGACAGAGCAGAGATGTGCTTTTCTGGACCTCAGTCCCATTACAAAGGAGAATTTAGAAGGGCAGATGTGCAACTGAGAGACAACAGCTTACTAATAGGCATGGACTGTCAGAAAAATACTTCCCAGTAGCTGAAGGGAAGCAAAAACAAAGCCTTTCACATCTAACAAGACGCTGGCTCAAATGTTTTCATGTCATTGCTCATTAAAAACACAGGAAGGCGAAGAAAACCAGGCTGCAATTGCTTTCCTTGTTTTGTCTCTGTGTGGCCACTTCGGATATTCTGTCCCCATGGTTAGATATGTTGAGATACTCTACTGTGGATGTGATTTCTAATTTTGAGCCTATCCATAGCCCCTAACATAAACAGTATAGGACCAGGGAGATGGTTTAGTGAGGATTGCAGTTCACATGCCCAGAACCCATTTAAATTCCTGGCAGGAGTCTTAGTTACTTTTCCATTGGAGACACCATGACCAAGGAAACTTATACACAAAAGCATGTAATTGGGGGCTTCCTTTCCATTTCAGATGGCGAATCCATGATCATTATGGGTGGGAGCATGGAAACAGGCAGACAGACATGTTACTGGAGCAGTAACTTATAACTTACATCCTGATCTGCAGGTTGATGAGAGAGAGAGAGAGAGAGAGAGAGAGAGAGAGAGAGAGAGAGTGCTGCTGGGGTGAAAACCTGCTAGCTCAGGCAGGCAGAGAAAGCATCCAGATGCCTCCTCCTCATTTCAGAAAGAGCTTTCTTCTATCCTATCTCATTATAGATAGTTGTGAGCCACCATGTGGGCTCTGGGAATTGAACTCAGGACCTCTGGAAGAGCAGTCAGCGCTCTTAACCTCTGAGCCATCTCTCCAGCCCCTCTCCTATCCTATCTCAAACAAAACTCCTCCAACCAATGTCCTGCCCTTCTACTTTCTGTCTCTCTCTCCTCCTGACTTCCACTAACACTCTGTGGTTATTTCTTGGTTGCTTGCTCTACCTCTTGACTTCCTGTTGACTTTATTTAATTAAAGGTGAGTGCTAGGGTTGAGCCACAGTACAACTAGAAACAGGTTTTTTCAGTAAATAACCCAATCTCAGGGTTAACAGTGTGGTCAAATATCTTGCAACAAGAGAGAAAACTGGAACGATATGAGCTTTTGAAACCTCTAAGTCCTCTCCCAGTATCATAGCTCTTCCAGTAAGGCCACACCTTCTCCAACAAAGCCACACCTCTCAGTTCTTCCCAAATAGTTCCACCAAGTGAGGACAAAGAGTTCAGATGTATTAGTCTGTGGGTACCATTCGTATTTAAACTATTGTAGTGGGCAGGGCAGCCGGTGTATAATTATGTTCCAAGTTCAGTGAGAGACTCTGTATCAATATGTAAGATGGAGAGTAACCAAGAAAGACAGCTGATGCCAACTGTAAGCCTCTGTGTGCATTCACACACATGTATGTGCACATGCACCTACACATACACATGTGCCTCTTCCACACACATGTAAACATACATACACACATATACAAAAGGTATAGAAGGTGCCAGAAATATAACTAAATAACCATCCACAACAAGGCTTAGATTTTGGGACCAGAAAGCTCAGCCCTGAGGCTATTTAATCAAAACCATTGCACTGAGCTGTAGAAATAGCTTAAGATAGGGAAGTTGACTTCAAAGAGAAACAAGAATGTCTAGTGTTGTGTTATCACTTTAACATGTGTGAGCTAATCTTTGTTTTTGTAAAAACCCCATTTGAGAGCTGTGACCTTGGCTTTTCCTGTTCACACAAGCCAAATGAGTTTTTTTTTTAAATTGCTTTCAGAGAAAAAAAAAATCCAAGGGATAATTTCATATTTTAGAAAGGTGACTTTTAAGTCAAATATTAAAAGTTCTAAATCAAAACAGTTTTACAATCATTCCAAAAAGTCTTCAATAATTTCCTTTGGCTATTACTTGGTTAGGAAAAGATGAACATTCTACTGAGAAGCACAGTGGGGGATGACCACAGCCTAGACAAGTTCACTGCTTGGCTGAGCGGTAATGGGAAGGTCATGGGCTCCTCCCCGTATTTAGGCCACTTTAAAATCTTGGCTTGAGGCCAACGACATCTGTGATTTTTGCACTTACTGAGTATGGCAGCTCTCCTGGGCAGGTTCTGCTGGGCTCGTGGCAGATAGCTGCCATCCATAGCCTAGCAGATCTGAGCTGAAAGATGACAAGTGATCAGGCACAGTGGTGGCCCACAGAGGGGCTGCCCAGAAAGTTGAGGCCTGACAAAGGGAGATTGAGTATGTCCCAAAGATGGCCAGAAGCCTCTTCAGATCAGTGGGTCATCTCCTCTCTGTGGCACTGTGGATACTTGTGGAGGTGATATGTGATAAGAAAATCTTTATTCTTACTTAATGCTTCCTGACTACAAATACATGGAGGTTCTACCATTATTCTTCTTCTAAGACAGTGGTTCTCAACCTTCTGAATGCTATGAACTCATATTGTAGTGACCTCTAACCATAAAGTCATTTTCATTGCTACTTCATAACTATAATTTTGCTACTGTTATGAATTGTGATATAAATATCTGGTATGCAGATGGTCTTTGATGATCCTTGTAAAAGGGTCATTCAACCCTCAAAGGAGTTGAGATCCACAGGCTGAGAACTGTTTTCCTAGGAGTTTGTTTATCTGAAATAATAAAGTATCCAGGCATCACACAGAGGCATCTTCTTTTAAAAAACAATGCAGAGTGGATTGAATCTCATCTAAGCAGACAATTGGAATACCTGATGGACTTGTTTGGATTTGGTAAAGCAATACTCCATACTTTGTGGTCTATTTAGTCCTAGTCATAGAAAGTGCTCAATTTTCTTCTCTTTGGTGGTTGGTTGGTTCTGATGAAAGGAAAACTACCTGTAAGAAATTGGCTTGCTGGCTGTAAAGACAAAATGGACCAAACATATTTTAATTGTTATTAGAATTGATGGTGGGTGTTATGAGAATGTCATGTGACTATAACACAGGAATGGAGATGAGCAGATGCCTTGTTGAATTTGCATTTGTGGAGTCCAGTGGACACTGCACACCTGTGAACGCTGAGCGCGCTGCTCCATTTAGATCTTTGGGAAATGTCTAAAAGCTAGTTGTGACTCTTGGTTCTTTTGTAGTTTCATTTTATAATATTATTTTGAAGTTTTTCCATTTATGTCATTCTGTCATTCTTGAATTGTTGGACTGGCACAGAGGAGAAAAAAGGAACACCTATTTATCCAAAGGAAATTATAATTCAAAATCTAAATCATTTGTGGTAAAAATCCATCATAGACTCTGGTTATGCTGAAAATGAAGAGTTAGGGCTGAGGATGTAGCTCATGTGTAGAGTATTTGCTAACATGTATGAAGACCTTGGTTCTTTATTATATTCATTGCTATTACACATATTTTAATTATTATATCTTACTCTTGATGGTTTCATGAAGGCTTATAATTAATTTTAGTCATTTTTACCCTCATTTCCTTCTCTCATACTCCTCCTATGGAAACTCTTTTTAAGCGTTTCCTCTTCTTTTGTTTGTGTGACCCAGATTTAATTAGGGTTACTTGCATGAGCATGAGTGGTGTGTTATTTACCAGAGCATGGGTAACTTCTCTGTGGCTACATCATTGAAAGAGTGACACTCCTTTCCTCTGCCATTAACTGTCAATAGTCTCAATGTACCCTTCCATCTTTCAAGATGAAATGCACAGTCATGTGCAGATTTTATTGGGTACCACATCTGTACTTAGTTCTTGAATGCAATGGTTACGTTATGTCCAGAAGATGTCTCTGTAACATACCTCCCCATCCTCTGGGTCTTCTATTCTTTCCAGCCCTCTTTCCTTGATGACACCGGAGCCTTGGGGGGAAACTCTGGGTCCTACTCCCAGTATTGCAAATCAGGAGTTTGTGAAGTGAATCTGCCATTCATCTGCATCCCACCTTTTGTGGTTATTTTAATTTGTTGTTTGAGGTTTTTTTTTTTCTTGAATTACAGTATATGAAGCCTATGATTTTTTTTTGGAGGGTGATGGGGATTGCCTTTTCCTTTTAGATAGTGCTTAAATATTGACAGAGGACAGTAATAAGCATGTATACCTTGCCAGTTATAAAATGGGGACAGACACAGGAGTAAGATTAGAACTGGAGAGATGTCAGCAATTAAGAGCAGCAGGTGCCCTTGCTGAGGACATAGATCAAGTTCCCAGAATCCAGATTGTGGTTCACAATCACCCCAAATTCCAGTTCCAAGGAATCTGATGCTTCCTGCTGACTTCAGTGATCACCCAGCATGTATGTGATACACATATATGGATGCAGGCAAAACAGTCATACACATATAAATAAAAGTAGGAAAATGGGAAATTTAAATCTGAGTACAAGAGTATAACTTGTACCAATGATTTAGCATGAGACTATAAACTATGGTATCTCAAATAGAGAGAAAGAGAAAAATTAGTCAAGACAGAGAGAAAGCGAAAATATTGACAAGAGTTTCTTTAATTTAAAAATATTTTTATTTTTATTTATGTGTATGTGTGTGTAAGTGTATGTATGTGTCTGTGTACATGTATGTGGGTGACCAAGGAGGCCAGAAGAGGATGTCAGATCCTCTGAATAAGTAATTGTGAGCAGCTAGAAATGGGTACTGGAACTTCACTCTGATGTTCTGCAAGATTGGTGAGCACTCTTAACTGCAGAGTCAACTCTCCAGCCTTCTCATTCTTTTTTTTTTTAAATTACACTTACTCACATATTTACTTATTTTGTGTGTATGTGTGCATGTACCTGCTATAATGCACGAGGTCAGAGGACAACCTGGGGAGTCAGTTTTCTCCTTCACCATGCAAGTCCCAGAGATAAAAGCAGATCTGGGCTTGCAGAATGGGCTTTGGGTGACTCAGCCATCTCACCACTTCTCACCTTATTATTATTTTTTAAAAGATAAGTTATACTGTGGCCAAACTATGTCAGTTAATTATGTGAAACACTAAAATATTTAGATATCTGAAAACATTTCCCACAAAATACTCCTTGAGGCATAGCTGATTTGGGTAATGAAACTTGAAGCAAGCTAAACTATAATAATATGGAATTATTTTTAATGGCAAATTATTCAAGTTTCTAGGTGTAGGTATTTGTGCAGTCCAGTGTAGCCCAGATGAAAAGAGATCCTGGCAGTCAGGAGCCCAGGCATACTGAGCACTGCGGCTCAAATGGAAAAGTATCCAGGCAGTCAGGAGCCGATGAATACCGCAGGCCACAGTAAGCCCAGGGAACAGTTTACAGCCCTGCTTCAGAGAAATAGCTCTGTTAATAGTATAATAGTATAAATAGTTAATAGCTCTGCTCCAGCAAAGGAGGGCCTCCCAGGCAAGATTGCTACAGTGGCGTCCCTTCACCTGCTTCTCTTCCGCTACCCTGCTGGCTGCCCTCTGTTCAGGGAATGTAACAACTAGGCCCAGCCAGGGAAGGTCCCCTAGGCTGCCATAGAGTGTTACAGCTTTGCTCCCTCAGCTGATCTCCATCCAGGCTCTGCTGCTGCTGCTGCTCCTGAAAAGTCTTCATCCAAACCTCACTTAAGAGATTTATTAGGAGGGAAGGATCCAGGAGAAGGTGGCTGCCTCAGCACGGGGTAGGAGAGGACAGCAGCAAGAGAGCTTTGGGCTCAGGACTTATATAGGGCTTCTTGGTGGGGGTAGTGGTGGTGGTGGAGCTTTCTAGGGAGACTTCTAGGGTAGGGATTGGTCAGATCTTTTATTTTCTTTTTCTTTTTTCTTTTTTTATCCTGATTTGGTTTTTGGTTTCAGGGCCAAAGTATGGTGTTTCTTTCACTGACTCTTTTGGGCTTTTGAGCTCTAATTTCAGGGCCAGGGCACATTTCTTTCACTGGCTCTGATTTTTTTTCAATTTTTTATTATGAATAAAGTCATATTTTTTAATCCATGTGTCCCCTTGTTCAAACTCCTTTCCCCCTTCCACCCCTCTCAGTCACTCTCTCTTCTCCCCATAACTTTATCTCCTCCCCAGCAAGGGCAGGAGGTCGCAAGGTCCCAAGGTGGCTTAGTTCAGCATCCACTCCAGGCAGATCTGCTTTCCTCACCCCAACATCAAGACTGGGTCAAGTGTTCCTCTGGAGGAAATGGGCTCCAAGGTGCCAGTCCAAGGTGTTTCAGATCCCAAGCTGTTTAGTGGTTGTGGTTTGCAACTTGGGAATGCTTTGCTTTTTGTTTAAAGTTCACTAATGAGTGAGTATATCTCCTACTTATCTTTCTGGGTTTGTAATACCTTGCTCAGGAAGATATTCTCCAAATATATCCATTTGTCTGCAAATTTTAGGATATTATTTTTTCTTAATGATGAGTAGCACTCCATTGTGTAGATGTACCACAGTTTGTTAATCCATTCTTCAGTTGAGGGGCATCTAGATTGTTTCCAGGTTATTGCTGTTACAAATAATGCTGCTATGGACATAGTTGAGCTAATGGCTTTGAAGTGTGAATGTGTATCTTTAGGGCATATGCCCAGGAGTGGTATTGCTGGATCCTTGGGGAGCTTGATTACCAGTTTTCTGAGAAACCACCATACTGCATTCCAGAGTGGCTGAACAAGCTTGCACTCCCACCAACAATGGAGGAGTGTTCCCCTTGCTTTGCAACCTCTCCAGCATAGGCTGTCATCTGTTTTTTATCTTAGCCAATCTGACAGGTGTAAGGCAGTATCTCAAAGTTGTTTTTATTTGCATTTCCCTAATGGCTAAAGATGTTAAGCACTTTTTCAAGTACTTTTCAGCCATTTGTAATTTTTCTGCTGAGAATTCCCTTTTTAATTCTGAACCTCATTTTTTAATTGGGTTATTTAAGGCTTTGGGCTCCAATTTTTTGAGTTCTTTATATATTTTAGAGATCAGTTCTCTGTCACTTGTGGGGTTGGTGAAAATCTTTTCCCATTCTGTAGCTGTCGTTTTGTCTTACTGACTGTGTCCTTGGCTTTACAGAAGCTTCTCAGTTTCAGGAGGTGTCACTTATTGATTGTTGTTCTTAGGGTCTGTGCCACTGGTGTTATATTTAGGAAGTGGTCATCTGCGCCAATTTGTTGGAGGACATTTCTCACTTTCTTTTCTATCAGGTTCAGTGTGGCTGGGTTTATGTTGAGGTCTTTGATTTACTTGGATTTGAGTTCTGTGCAGGGTGACAGGCTTGGATGTATTTGCATTTTTCTACAAACTTCCATCCAGCTATGCCAACACCATTAGTTAAAGATACTATCTTTTTTCCATTAAATATTTTGGGCCTCTTTGTCAAAGATCATGTGTTGGGATCTTCAGTTTGATTTCATTGATTCACAAGTCTGTTTTTATGCCAGTACCAAACTGTTTTTATTACTGTGGCTCTATAGTATAACTTGAAGTCAGGGATGGTGGTGCCTTCTGAGGTTCTTTTGTTGAGCAAAATTGTTTTGGCAATCCTGGCTTTCCTGTATTTCCAAATGAAATTGAGTATTGTTCTTTCAATGTCTGTAAAAATTGTGTTGGGATTTTGATGGGAAGTGCATTGAATCTGTAGATTGCTTTTGGTAAAATTTCACTGGCTGTGATTCTATGGCCAAAGTGTGTTTCTTTGGTACTGGTTTTAGAGTCAGGGCACATTTGTTTTTGGTTGTGGGTTCAGGGATAAAGTATTTCTTTCACTGGCTCAGGTCCTAGATCCAGGGTGTGTTTCTTTCACTTGCTCAGGGTTCAGGGTTAGGGTGGATTTCTTTCATTGGATCTGGTTTCAGAGATAGGATGGGTTTCTTTGGCTGGATATTTTTTTCTACACTAGGAAAGACCCAAAGTCCATGATGTTGTCCAAACAAGTCAAATATCATCAATTGTGTTTCTATCAATCAATGGGTTGATGTCATATTGCAGAATTTATGTGTTTAGTCATAGTGGTTAGAGGGTGAACTGTGGTATATGGATTGATCATGGTGCTTCTCAGCTCACATCACAGGAATTATCTTGGTAAAAGAGTATTGAATCAGAACTAGGAGTTTTCTGAGAGAAATCATCTTTTGGATGCTGAGAAGCTGTCCAGAGGTATCTGTGCATAGTACAGGTTTGTTCCCCCTCTAGCACAGAGCTGTGTGTCCTCACTGACAATGAGTTCAGTCTGAGAGATGAACACACCCTGTGTGTCATAGACATTTCTTACTTTACATAAGTTCTTCTCCAATGAACTATCCAGAATCTTAGTTTGTGTTCTTTCTATTCTCTCCATTTCAGTTGTTATTTTTAATAAACCTATAAGAAAATTTTGGATTAAATGTCTGATTAGCCTCTTCTCTTTTATAAATGAAAAACAAGCAACAGAAACTTGAGAGGGCAGGAAAACAAGGTTACCATTTCTTGTAAGTAAGAATGTATCCAGTTTTGCAAGGAAATGCCAGAGGATCTTCCACTCTTATAAATCCAAGAACTTGATAATCTGAGTCAGGAGGATCCAAAGTTCAAGGTCAGCCTGACCACATAGCACAATGACACTATCTAAAATACAAACCAATTCGATAGGCCTATTTCCTACTTGTAGGTTGTGAGTTTATACCATTTGATAAAATGTTAAACCCTTTATTCACTTACACATATTGATAAACAACAGGTAATATTTTTGTGTTTAAAAAATCACAATAAAGCTATTATATCTTCCTACAAATCATCAGAGATAGATTTTAAGCTATATTTTGTTTTTAAATACAACTCAGGTCAATATATGGTGACTGTGTTTTTATAATTTTTCCTATTATTGCATGTATCACACATGCACACACGGGTACTCTAGTACCCATGTGGAAGTCAGAGGACTACTTTTAGGCGATAGGTTCTCCTCTTCCATGTCTTTAGGCTTGTAGGTATATACCTATACCAGTGAAGCCATCCTGTAGGCCCCTGATTGTAATTTTGTTTTCTTCATTGTCTGTCCCTTATCACTAATTCTATCCAGACATGTCTGAATTGTAAATCACACACGACACACACGTGGCAGACTCTCTCCACTCTAGTTTCCTTTAGCACTCCCCAGAGCTAATTTCCCTTGGCTCCCTCTCTTGTATAAAGTCAGTTTCTGAGTCTTAGAGATTCCTGTTTGGGTTCATTCTCCAGTTACTCCTTAGGAAGTGTTTTGTGGAAAGTGAACCATTTACACATGCTTTCTGGAAATTTCTTGATCCTATTTTTTTTAATTTCAATTCTGTTGGATGATTTGCCTAAATTCTAGGCTGAAACAATTATCCTTCACATCTGTGAAGACATTTTTCTGTTTCATTCTATTTGTCACTGGCCCAGGAGGGGACATGTGGACCATTCCCTGTACCCTAGTATGTAGATGTAAGATAGTTTTCCCTTAACGTGGGTGTTGTAAAAATTTGATTGGCATAGTATTTAAAAAGAAACCTTCACTAGGTGCAGGTTGTAGTGTCTTATTTTGGAAACACCAATTTCCTATTTTGGGGAATTTAAATACTATTTAAACAGCCATTTTCTCTCTACTTTTCTCCTCTTTGTTTATATTTCATTATTGAACCTCTGATCCCATCTCTTCTGTCCTGTTTTCATTTCTTTACACTTTGCTTCTGCTTTCTGTGACATTTCTTCAACTTTATCTCTCTATTGATCTTCTTTTATTTCAGTTATTCCGTATGTATATTTTTAAATTTTATGACCTTTTTATTATTCCCTGAGTGTTCCCTTTTATAGCACCCTATTTTTGTCTGCTCCTGTGTCATGCATATAATCTGCTCATATTCTTCTAAAATGTTACTGTTACTTTTTACTCTCTTTGTTCGTCTGCTCCCCCGCCTCCCACCCTAGTTCACTAGATCTCCTTTTTTATTCTGGAAGATTCCTTCCAAGGCCTTGGCATCCTTGGTTGACCCTTCTTCTGGGCTGTGCTTGCTCACTGTGTTTCCGTGGGTGACAGGCATGTCTGTGCTTCTTTATTTTGTAATGCAGAAACATGAGCATCTGTGACTTTCATAGATCCGTTTAAACATTTCCTGGCTGAGATCTGTTCACCTAGCATTATGACAGCGTATACAATGAATGGAGGCTGGGACCACCATCTTTACAAGGTCCTGATTTAATTAGGCATCTGCTCTTCACTGTATTTTGAAGAGTGAAGCTGGCTGCGTAACAGGTGGAAGAGTCTTAAAGTGCCTGCTCCTCTCCCTTGGATTTATCATTTTTCATTCCTGAGCCATGTCCAGCCCTTCCCAGTGTTCTGCATCCTGGGATGACATTGGTACCCTCCTCTGTGTACTTGGTATTCAGCTCTTTTTGGTCTGTTCGTGCCTTCTTTTTCCACCATCCATCATCTAGTGCCACTTCTCATTGACCACCTTTTTGGTCCCTGTAGGTTTTTAATATTTTAACCCTCTTCTCATTTCAGTAGGGCTATTGGAAATGCAAAGAGATAGTTGTACAGATTCAGACAGCCAAATTAAACCTATCATTGAAACATTTGATTCTGAATTCTAGTTTCTAGACTTCTCTTTCTTTTTACACAAGAGAAAAGAAACTCTATCCAAGCTTCTAGTTTTTGGTGGGAATTCAGCGCTTGCCTTTCAGTATTGACTTTAAGCAGAGGAAAAGCTTAGGTCATTCCAGGCTTCCTTTCTCCTCTATATGAGCATCTGATTCCTATTCCTGACCCTGTTGACCTTTTGACTAAAGTCAACTCTAGATTTTAACACACATTCACAGGTAATTTTAATCTTGTTTTGGAAACACACACACACACACACACACTCACACACACACACACACACACACACACACACACACACACACACACACACACACACACACACACACACACACACACACACACACACACACACACACACACACACACACACACACACACACACACACACACACACACACACACACACACACACACACACACACACACACACACACACACACACACAC
>PVIH01020377.1:0-14249 GCA_004025045.1 Sigmodon hispidus | reverse complement strand
ACACACACACACTCACACACACACACACACACTCACACACACACACACACACACAATCTCCTCCAAAGGATAGTTTGTAGGGTCCCTTCAATTTTTTCCTTTTTTGTACTTTCTTAGAAATAATTACTAGCGTCTCTGATTTTTTCATTTTGTGATATCACGGCACCTCCTCTTCTTCTTTCTTGTTCCCTAACTGCTGATGCTGCTGGTGCTGCTGGTGCTGCTGGTGCTGCTGCTGCTGCTGGTGGTGGTGGTGGTGGTGGTGGTAGTGATGTGGTGATAGTAGTGATGGTGGTGATGGTGGTGATGGTGTGGTGGTGGTAGTGATGTGGTGATAGTGATGGTGGTGATGGTGTGGTGGTGGTAGTGATGTGGTGATAGTAGTGATGGTAGTGATGTGGTGATAGTAGTGATGGTAGTGATGGTTTTGATGGTGTGGTGGTGGTAGTGATGTGGTGATGGTGGTGTATGTGTGTGTATGTGTTTAAGAGAGAGATTCTATGCAACCCAGGCTGACCTTGAATAATTAGTATAAATTTATTTTTAAGAAATTGTTTATTTTACATCTTAAAAACCTTAACAAGAATCACTGAGCATGTCACACATGCATTTCATATCTTTTAGTCAGTTCTGCTTCCCGTTCCCTCCCCTGCAGTTCTGCCTGTATCTCCCTTACTGTACTTTCCTACCACCTTTATGCACGCTCTCCCTTTCTTTCAAATACCCAGTGGGTCTGTGTGCATGGGGATGGGGACCTCACTGGAGCATGGCTGTCCTCCTGGACCTGTATTACCGAAGAGAATCGACTATTCCTCCTCCAGAAGCCATCAATTGCCAAACAGCCCCTATATGGGTTGGGGCTTCATGAATATGCTGCAATTTTGGCTAGCTTGATCGTGTGCTGTCCTGTACATGTGTCCCAGCTGCAGAGAGTTCACAAATGCAACTAGGCTGTCATGTCTGGCAAACATTGTTTCACTATTAGACATCTACTTCCCTGGTTCTTACAACTTCTCCATCCACCTTTCTATAAATATTCTTGAGCCTCAAGGGTGAGGCTTGATATAGAGGTCCCGTTTAGAACTGAGGACAAAGTGGAGCTTAAGTACACTTGGACTGGTGCCCCCTGGTGGCTGGTGGGGAAGTACAATGAGGTGGTATGATGGCATCTTTAGCTCCCTAGTTTTTGCCCTAGATAGGGTCAAACTCTCTCTGTCAGGGTATTTAGATTTTTTTTTTTAAATTAAGGCACAAGAAACTACACATGCTTATCATATTCATAGTGTAGAATCCCCAAGTTTTTCTATAGGTATGTACACACAAAACCATTATCATATCCAAGGTAATAAACATCTATAATCATGCTCTGGATTTCCTTCATTTTTGTTGTAAACCCTTCTTGTCTCTCAATAGTCTAATTTATTTCCAGTCAACAAATGTTCTGATTTTTGCCATTAAAAATGGTGTCACTCTCAACTTTGATTTGTGTCAATATGGTTATTTTGTTTTGCCCATGTTGTTACATGTATTAATGTTTTGCCCATGTTGTTACATGTATTAATGGTTCCTATCTTTTATCACTGAGTAGTATGTCACTGCATGTCTGTGTCACAACTGGGGCAGTCCTTTGACCATTGAAAGACATCTAAGTTGTTTCAGTTTTGATCTTTGAGTGCAGCTACTAAGACCATCCTTGTGATCTTTCTTGCCTTCATTTTTGCGTCTCTTGTGAAATATCTAGGAGTGGCATAGAGGGTCATATTGTGGTTAATATTCCCACTTCCAGAGGCAGCGTGTAGGGGCTGCACTTCCTTCCCATGCACCTGATGTGGCTTCTCTACTCTAGTCATTCTAATAGGTGATGATGATGAGGGCCATGTAGACATGGAACATAAGGAAGAAAAACCATATTGAATTCCACTGAGTCCTGGTAAATTGTAGCTACTTTTGAGGGGGCTTGGATGTCGTATTTCTGATAATAGAGGCAGCCATGTTTGACTGAGTGTAGTTTCTTTGAAGGAGCTTGGATGAGACCATAACAGAAGTGATACAGGAAGACATAGGAGGCAGGGATGCAGCCAGGAGCAATGTTTTCTTCAGGATGAAATGTGTCTAATTAGCTTGGGCTTGTGTTGCATCATCACTGTCTACCACAGCCAAACCTGTCAGTTTAAAAAGCTCCCTGATTTAGAGAGAAGACCTTACTTATGTCCTATAGGTTTTTTACTCTGCTGTTGCTGGAAAAATTGAACTAATGTGCTGGGTGAGGTACTATGGCTCAGGAGGATCAGTATCAGAACAATAGTGTGTGTGTGTGTGTGTGTGTGTGTGTGTGTGTGTGTGTGCTCATGCACTCAACCAAACTACCAATTATGACTCAAGGGAACTACAGCTACACAACTTACCACTAGTGATAGATACTAATAGAAAAGAAAAGACAAAAAAGAGATGACCAAGATCAAATGTAAAATGCCACCTCTGTAGATAAAAATAGAAGCAGAATATGGTCATAGGGTAATAGGTAGAGGACCGCTTGGATCCAGAATTATAGAAGGTCCAGGGAGCAAGGAGTTTATATCTTGTTGGGGTGACTCTGGTTTGGGGTCAGGAGTTGGGGTTGCCTCTAGGCTCAGGGTTCTTTTCTCCCCCCTTGGGGGAGGGGAAAGATGATACAGAAGCAATGACATAGCCTCTGGGGACAAGTTGAAATCAGTAAGTCCAATTTTATTATGGAGGGGAAGACCTTAAATATTCTTTTTGCAGACGCTCCCTCATTCAGGGGAAAGGGCTTTGATTCGCTGGTATCTCCAGCTGCCAGTGCTGGTTTAGGAATGTTGTATCCAGACTCTGCCCTCATCAAGGCCCCAGGCTCAGACCACAGGTTAACTTACATGGAAGTGCTTAGGAGCACGTGTCTTAAGACACTAGTTATTGTAGGAAAAAGTGGCCAGCCAAAGAAACCCACTCTGAGGCCAGAGCCAGTGAAATAAATATTTTGTCCCTGAACCTAGAACCAAAAAGAAATGTGCCCTGACTCTGAAACCAGCACCAAAGAGCCACACTTTGGCCCTAGAATCAGAGTCAGTGAAAGAAATGTACCCTGGCCCTGAAATTAGAGCCCCAAACCCAAAAGAGCCAGTGAAAGAAGCATTAAAACAAATCAGGGTTTAAAAGGAATAAAATCCGACCAATCTCGCCCTGGAAGTCTCCCTAGAGAGCTCTGCCCCCAAGAAGCCCTGTGTAAGTCCTGAGCCCACAGCCCTTTCCCTGCTGTCCTCTCCCACCCCAGGCTGAGGCAGCCACACTCTCCTGGACCCTTCCCTCCCAGTAAATCTCTTGAATGAGGTTTGGGTGATGACCTTCTTCTTTTGTCTGGATGGAGATCAGCTGAGGGAGAGAAGCTGTAACACTCTTACTGCCCAGGGGACCTTTCCTGGCTGGACTGAGTTGTTACATTCCCTGAACATGGGCTCCTGACTGCCATGATCTCTATCAATCTGAGCTGCACAAATACCCACAGTTATCACCAGTTTGTGCTGGCTGAGGCCAGGCTGGTCTCCGGGCCCCTTAGAAGCCCATATTATTCTATAATATCTTGTGGAGTTAAAGGGAGATTAAAGTGTTTCCCCCCATAGCGGGACTAGTGTTTGGTCTGCTATTTGAAATGAAGGCTGGCGTAGGTGTTTCCTGTCTGGGAAAATGATGGATTCCTGGAATTATAGCAAACAAAAAACTGGGCACGTGCCGTGTGTCAGAATTTTAAGTTTCTTGCCTGTATTTAATTAATGTATTTAATTCTTATAGCCCTTTGAGGTAAACTCACTTTTTATCTCCATTTTGGAGTTAAGGTAAAGAAAGCTCATAACATTTATTGCTTCATGTTAGGAATCATTGCTGGATAACAGTTTCTGTCCTGGGGATCTTGGATGCTGGCTGCTGATCAACCAAAAACAATTTGAGATTGGAAGAGAGACTGAGGAAGTGAGAATGAGGGTGAGCTTTTAAGTGAGCAGGAGGGAGAAAGAGACAATTTCTCTGGAAATGAAACTGCAAGCAAAAAGCTTGAAATACAATAAGGCCTACATAGCAAAATGGCCAACATGGTCCATAAGTTCATTACCAATTAAATGAGAATAGTGAGCAGCTAAAGTGAAAGTGTCTTGTTTGTTTTTTTAGACAGAGTCTCACTGGAGTTCTCAGGTTGTCTGGAAATGCAGGGTCCTCTTGCCCCTTTACCTACCTGCTGGGATTATAGGCTACATCGTAGAAACACATTTGCCTTTGGAGACGGTCTTAAAATAAGTCTATGTAACAAAATAAAGATATATGCTAACTATTAAGAAGTACAAGACTACTCTAAACAAAGAGGGAAATAAGATAAAGACAGTTTTAAAAAGATCAAGGAGAAATGCCATGCAGAGAAAAACACGTTAATTCAGATAAAAACCTGTGACGAGATAAACACTAGCCTGGACAAATAGAAGAGGGAATTGCTGAGTGGAAAGATTATACTGAAGAATTTACTTAGAAGGCAGATTCACCTTTTCTTGGTAGGTAGTATAATGTTTTCTTTTTCTTTTTAAGGCCTGCACATAACTCTTATTCTTATTATGAAAGATGTACACGTAGGCACAGTAGAAAATGAAGAAAAATATTGAAGGGGAAATAATGGAATTCTATATCTAGTACACATATGAACATATACATGTATACATGAAAACACATGTAACATGAAAATATAAAGGCAAAAAACCTGAACATAAAAATGAGTACATTCACATGCACACATGGACATACATTCACATGCAAATATGAATGTGCAAGGCACATTGGAACTTAGATACAAACTCAAGTACAAGTGAACATATTCATGCACATATAAACACATTATTATTTCTGTCTAGATACTGTTTTATGGCTCTAATATGAGGTATTAGCCAAACTTATTATTATGGTATATAATTGTGGTGGAATGTTCTCTGTATGCTGTAAATAAAGGAGCTGTTTTGGCCTAAGTGCAGCACTGTAGAAGTGGGTGGAGAATCAAAGGAGAGACAGGTAGAAGGAGGGTGGAGTTAGTCAGTCTCCTTCTGACCCCCGAAGAAGAAACATGTAACGAATCCAGGTGAGCCTCGGGCTGGGACACGTGGCAAGTAGATTATAGAAATGGGTTGAATTGAGATATAAGAGCTAGCTGGTAATGTGCTTGAGACATGGGCCAAATAGTATGAAGTTAATATAAGTGTCTGATTCATTTCTTTGGGAGACAAAAGCCGCCGTGGCCTGGGTCCGAACCTCAGGTCCAAACTGGCCGGGAAATCTTTCTACAACATCTAGTATAGTGTAGTTTCATTCCTTAATCATTTAATGTTATATTATGACAGGCATGATGGCATATGTGTGTATTCATAGCACCAGAGAAACAGGGGCAGAATTGTGAGTCCAAGGCCAACCTGTGCTAGCTAATGAGATCATTAAAAAGTAAATATGTAAATAGATTTTTAATGGTAAAAAATTCCTCCTTTTTGAGTCTAAAATTTCTTTTTTTTTTCTTTTTTAAAAGAAATATTTATTTTGATATGTGAATTGGTGTTTTGCCTGCATGTATAACTGTGTAAGGGTGTCAGATCTTGGAATTACAGACAGTTGTTAGCTGAGTCTAAAATTTCTTAGAGAAACTTTATATATGGGGCTGAAGAGGTGGCTTGGTTAAACTCAGAGGACCCAAGTTTGTTTCCAAACCTTACAAAGGGCTGCTCACAACCATCTGTAACTCCAGCTGAGGGGGACCTGATACCCTCTTTGCCTCTCTAGGCACCTGCACCTATGGCACATACAGAGAGACATATAATCAAAACTAAAATCAATCTAAAAACATGCATGTCCGATCAACTGTGTGATGAAAGTATAACTTTTAGTTAAATTTTTTCTCATAAAGCAATTCCAAACACATTTTCTTTCTCCCCCAGAATATCAGCCAAATAAGGTATATCAAGTTATAAAAAGACTAGGCACATCCCCTTATATCAAGACTGGATGAGGTGGACGAGGTTACCCAGAAGGAAGAAAAAGGGTCCCAAAATTAGGCAGAAGAATCAGAGACAGCCCCTGCTCCCATTGTAATGCACAGGACCCAGGTGAGACTCATACAGGCTCCCTGATTGATGAGGATTGCATTCAATCTATAGATTGTTTTGGTAAGATGGCCATTTTTACTAATCTATAAGCAAGGGAGATTTTTCCATCTTCTGATAGCTTTTTTATTTCTTCAAAGACTTGGAGTAATTGTCATACAAATCTTTCACTTGCTTGGTTAGAGTTACCCCAAGATACTTTATATTATTTGCAGCTATGAAGGGTATTGCTTCCCTGTTTTCTTTCTCAGCTCATTTGTTATTTATATATAGGAAGGCTACCCAGTTTTTGAATTAATCTGTATCCAGCCACTTAGCTGAAGTTGTTTATCAGTTATAGTAATTCTCTTGTAGAAGTTTTAGGTTGCTTATGTATATTACCATGCCCTCTGTAAATATTGAGACTTTGACTTCTTTCTTTTTATTTTGTATCCTCTTGATCTCCTTCAGTTGTCTTATTCCAGCTAGGACTTCAAGTAGCATATTAAAAAGGTATGGAGAGAGTAGCCAGCCTTGTCTTGTTCCTGAGTTTAGTGAAATTGCTTTGAGTTTCTCTCCATCTAATTTGATGTCAGCTACAGGCTTGCTGTAAATTGTATCCCTGATCTCTCTGAGATTTCTATAATGAAGAAATGTTGAAATTTTTTTCAAAAGGCTTTTTAGCATCCAATGAGATGATATTGTTATTTTTTTCTTTCATTTTTTTTATATGGTGGATTCCACTGATAGATTTTTATATGTTGAACCATCCATCTATCTCTGAGATGAAGCCTTTTTGATCATAGTGGATGGCCTTTTTGATGTGATCTTGAATTTGGTTTGAGAGTATTTTATTGAACATTTTTTGCATAAATGTTCATGAGAGAAATTGGTCTGTAGTACTCTTTCTTTGTTGAATCTTTATGTGGTTTGAATATGAAGGTGACTATGGTCTTATAAAATGAATTTGGCAATGCTCTTTGTGTTTGTATTTTATGGAATAATTTGAGGAGTATTGGTATTAGATCTTCTCTGAAAGTCTGGTAGAATTTTATGCTAAAAAATGTTTGGCCATGGCTTTTTTTGGTTGAAAGGCTATTACTGATGACTTCTATTTCCTTAAGGCTTATAGGTTTATTTAAATTGTCTATGTGATCTTGATTTAACTTTGGTGTAATCTATCAAGAAAGTTGTCCTTTTTAAAAGATTTTCCAATTTTGTAGAGTATAAGTTTTTGAAGTATGACTTAATAATTCTTTGTATTTCCTTGGTGCCTATTATGTCCCCCTTAAATAATTTCTGATTTTGTTAATTTGGATATTCTTTTTTTTTTTTTTTTGGTCTTTTAGTTTGGATAAGGGTTTGTCTATCTTGTTGATTTTCTCCAAGAACCAACTCTTCATTTCATTGATATTTCATTGGTATTTTTCTCTTTGTTTCTATTTTATTGATTTCAGCCCTCAGTTTGATTATTTACTACTGTCTACTCCTCTTGGGTGAGTTTGCTTCTTTTTCTTCTAGAGCTTTTAGGTGTGCTGTTGAGTCGCTAGTATGAGATCTCTCCAACTTCTTCACAAAGCATTTAGTGCTATGAACTTTCCTCTTAGCATGGCTTTCATAGTATTCCATAAGTTTGGGTATGTTGTGCAATCTTTTTCATTTAATTTTAGGAAGTCTTTTAATTTCTTAATTTTTTTCCCCTGACCTAGTGATAACTCAGTAGAGAACTGTTCCATTTCCATGAGTTTTTAGGCTTTCTGTTGTTTTTGAAATCCAGCTTAATTCATGATGGTCTGATAGGATGCAGGGGTTGATTTGAATTTTCTTGTATCTGTTGAGACTTGCTTTGTGACTGAGTATGTGGTCAGTTTTGGAGAATGTTCTGTGAGGTGCTGAGAAGAAGGTATATGCTCTTGAGTTTGGGTGAAAGCCTGTGTAGATATCTGTTAGGTACATTTGGTTCATAACATTTATTAGCTCTAGTATTTCTCTGTTTAGTTTTTGTCTGGATGACCTATCTGTCCATTGGTGAGAGTAGGGGTATTGAAGTCTCCCAATATTAGTGTGTGAGAATCTATGTGTGATTTAATCTTTTAATAGTGTTTCCTTTACAAACATGAGTGCACTTGTGTTTGGGGCATAGATGTTAAGAATTGTAAAAATCATCTTGATTGATTTTTTTCCTTTGATGAGTATGAAGTGTCCTTCTCTGTTTTTTTTTTTTTGATTAACATTGGTTTAAGCCTATTTTTGTTAGATATTAGAATGACTATACCAGCTTGTTTCTTAGGTCCATTTGCTTAGAAAAATCTTTTTCCAATCTTTTATTTGAGTTAATGTGTATCTTTGATGTTGAGGTGTGTTTCTTGGCTGCTGCAGAAGGATGAGTCCTGTTTTCACATTCTGTTAGACTGTCTTTTTTTTTTTTTTTTTGTAATAGGGAATTGAATTCATTGATGTTGAAAGATATCAATGAGAAATGATTATTAATTCTTGTTATATTATGTTGTTACTATTGTTGGTCGTGTGTAATTTTGCCTCCTTTGAATTTTGCTATTGTGAGATTATTTATTGCCTGCATTTTTGAGGCTGTAGTTAGCCTCTTTGGGTTGGAATTTTCCTTCTAGTTCCTTTTGTAGATTTGTGGGTAGATATTCTCTAAATTTGAGTTTCTCATGGAACATTTTGTTTTCTCCATCTATGATCATTGAAAGTTTTGCTGGGTATAGGAATCTGGGCTGGCGGCTGTGGTCTTGTAGAGTCTGTAGGACATCTGCTAAGGCTTTTCTGGCTTTTAGAGTTTCCATTGTTCTAGAAGTCGGGTGTAATTTTAATAGGCCTGACTTTATATGTTACTTGGCCCTTTTACTTTGCATCTTTTAATATTCTTTTTTTGTTCTGTATGTTTGAATTTTATGTTGTGAGGCGACTTTCTTTTCTTGTCCAATATATTTGGTGTTTTTAAGGTTCTTGTGCCTTTATAGGCATGACTTTCTTTAGGTTAGGAAAATTTTCTTCTATGATTTTGTTAAAAATATTTTTGAGGACCTTTGAACTGGGATTCTTTTTCTATTCCTATTATTCTTAGGCATGCTCTTTTTTGTATAGTGTTCCAGATTTCCTGGATCTTTTGTGTCAGAGATTTTAAAAAGTATATTTAACATTTTCTTTGATGGGCATATCTGTTTCTTCTATAATATCTTCAACACCTGAAATTTTCTCTTCTATCTATTGTATTCTGTTGGTGATAATTGTGGGTGTAGTTTCTGTTCACGTACCTAGATTTTTCATTTCAAGGATTTCCTTAGTTTTTGCTTTCTTTATTGCTTCTATTTCATGTCTGGAACAGTTTTAGTCATTTCCTACAACTGTTTGCTTTCTTTCTTGGCTTTCTTTGAGAGATTTATTTTTTTCCTTCAGTTTTTTTGTGTGTTTTTTTTTTTTTGGCTTTCTTTGAGAAATCTATTCATTTCCTGCAATCTGTTTTTTTTTTTTTTTTCTTTTTTCTCCTGGATTTCTTTAAGGAGTCTATTCATTTCCTCTTAAAGGACTTTTATCATTTTCATAAAGTTGGTTTTAAGATTGTTTTCTTGTGCTTCAGTTGTGTTGGAGTATTCAGTACTGGTGTAGTAGAATGGCTGAGCTATAGTGATAGAGACATACTACCCTTGACTGTGGTTGACTGTGTACTTATGGTGGCTCGTAGGCATCTGAGTTTGGAGTGATTGTAGGTCTAGGTGCTGATTTCTGAGTTTATCTTGGTTGGATGGGTGCTTTGTTCCTTGGTTTCTTTTTTCCTTCTGGCCTTCTGGTCAGAGTGACCTGGGGTTGAGTAGAAGGTCTTCACCTGAGTTGAGGACTAAAGTTCTGGCAGCCTTCTTGTTGTTGGGTTTAGCTGGTGGTCCTCTGGGATCTGGATGCCTGTGTTGCCTCTGATGGAGCAGGGGGTTTCCACTAGAGGTGTGGGTTACAATAGAGCGAGGAGAGGAAGGGCTGATGGGGTGAGGCTGGGCAGGTTCCTGGAGAGTGTTGGTGCTCCGTGAACAGGAGGCGTACCTGGGTATCTGGGTTCTGGTGTGGCCTTTGGTGGAATAGGGAGCTTATGCTGGACATGTTGACTGAAGTAGGGTGACTTGGACTGGGGATCTGAGTGCTAGGGTGGCCTCTGGGGATCTCACTATAATATATTTTCATCATACCTTGACTATTGAGGTTTTTGAGACAGGGTCTTCTGTGTAACGACCCTGGGTGTCTTGGAGCTCCCTTTGTAGACCAGGCTGGCCTTGAGCTCAGAGAGATCTGCCTGCCTCTGATTCCTGAGTGCTGAGATTAAAGGGATGCACCACCATGCCCAAATGCTTTTGAATTTTAAGTTAGCTCAAAATTTTCCATTATATGTAAATAATACTCAATGTATATATCCATGCATTTCTGCCTTATGACTGATTTTTTTGTCTTTGAGCTATCTAATTTATGAAAGTGTTTTCATTTTTTTAAACACAAATGTATTTGTTGTGAATTTCTAGTCTTATGTGGTCAGAAAATGTTGCTTACACATGGCATGTTTTTAAGACCTTACTGAAGTTCCTTTTGTAGTTTAGACTCTACCTCTGTGACTATCTCATGGACATATTGAGGGACACATTTAGAGACAGTAAACTACATCATCTGAAGTATGTTAATTCAGTCCGAGTTACTTTATTTCCCAGATCATCTGTGTCTGTATTCGTTGCTCTTTTCTTGATCTAGAAAGAGTGGGCGTTTTAGTGTTCTGCAATGATTATATCTACCAATTTTTCCTGTATGATTCCAACCAAATTTTCCTCTTCATTTGCTGAATTATTTGAGACATAAAAATTTATGAGTATTATATTTTCATTGTGGATTGTAACTTTCATAAATAGAAAGTGACATTTTATATTTTATTGAGTGTTTTATGCTTGGAATAAATACTTAGCAGAACATAACACAGCCACTTCGATGGTGTTTGATACTTGGCTGAAAAAAAAATCTTTATTCATTCATTCATGTCAATTTTCCCTACTATTTTGTTTTATGTCTATTTATGGTGGGCAGCATATCAGAGAATTTGAATTGTAACACAATTGGAGGATATTTTTATTTTAATGGGACAGTTAAAAACCTTACATTTATTTCAAGATTGATTTATATGTTTTCTGTTTGCCACTCTTTTACAATTTCCATTTCATCCTTCCTTGCATTTTCTTTGTTTTCTATCTTAAGCTATGCAGAATGTTTTATATTCCTTTTATATTCTCCAGTGACTTAGCTGACGTGTCTACTTTAAATGATGTTACTGGTTAACTTTGAATATTAGGAATATTTAAATAATGTACTTTTAGAAGTTTTTTTATTGTGATACAGAACATAGAATACAAGTATATTTTACACCTAAAAATTTCTGAAAGATTTTTAAGTGTTCTTACCCTAGAAGATAAGTGTATGAGGTCATACATCCATTAATTTATTAAGAATTTCAAAATATATATACATATCTATTATATGAGGTTTTTGACCCTGTCCGGGCCAGAGGTCCAACCTGTCCATGGCCGCTTTTCTCCCCACAAATGATTCAGATGCTTATATTAATTTAATCCTGTTTGGCCTAGGTCTCAGGCACATTGCTAGCTAGCTCATTCATTTTAATTCAACTCATTACCATTAATCTGTCTGGCCACATGGCCTGGTCTGTGGCTCACCTGTGTTCATTACATGGTTCTTCTTTGGCGGCTGGATTGAGTGTCTGACTCCACCCTCCTTCTACCTGAACTTCAATTTCCCCACCTACATCTACGGTGCTGGACACAGGCCAAAACAGTTCCTTTATTTACAGAATGATATTCACAGCATACAGACGAACATTCCCACCTCACATATCAACATGCCATTTTGTACACCATTGTTATGCATTTGTTACTGCTTTTTTTTACAGACAGAGTAGTATTACACAATGAGGAAAGAAGGAATGTGGGCAAAGAAACACAGGACTCATGAGAAGATAAACAGCTAGTTTTGTTTTCTAGTTTTCAACTTCATCATAGCAGTTTCTTTTTTGTGGTAGAGATGTGAGTTCAGTTTCTGGGTATTGATGTATCAAGAATCATGGTTTTTTTTTTTTTTTTTTTTTTTTTTTTTTTGCATTCCTAAAGAATCCAACATATTTTCTTCCTTTGATGCAGTGATTGTGAAAATTTGGCCTTCTTTTTAATTCTATTGACCATTACTACACTATGAATTAGACATGAGTAGTCTCTGAATACAGTTTTTAAATTGACCCACTCAGATTTAACAATCAAATAACAGTTTTTGGTGGAGGATTTACAAATGCAAAAATTTTGTTTGTTTCCATCTTCTGTTTAAAACTATATCACATCATCTTAGCATAGTGTTATTTAGCATGTAAACTATATTGTCTTATATAAAAAATAATGTTTCTGAAAAAAGAATTAAAATATACAGTTTAAAAGTGCACAGAGCATATGTCCAGCTTATTGAATAATTATTAAGGAACTATCAGTATGAATGGCATTTTCACTCTCAGCCATTTGTAACTTTTGTTGCTGCTTCTTCCCAGAATGACACAGCAGCTTTTATGCTGTCAACCTTGTCTAACCTCACTTGTTTCTGCATGAGCATTCAGTGCGCTTAGATTTAATGCAATTACCAGTAAGTGTGTACTTAGTCTGCCTCCTTCTTTTGGGGCCTCCATTTGTTCTTCCAGTCCTAAGCATCTTTATGTTGCCTGTTTGCATTTGGTTGGAGGTATGGGGTATTTAAAACAATTCCTTTCATTCTTGGCTTCTTGGGAAAGATTTACTCTGTTCATGTTGTGGTTAGCTGTAAAATTCCTGTATGTGCGGTTGGTTATCTTACCCAAGTCAGAAGTCGGCTGATATCTTTAGTCTTCTGAGAATTCAAGAACCTGGGATTGCTTTATTTCTTTTCTCTCCTTGCTTGTGTGGGCTTATGCCCCTTTCCACATTCTGCTAAATGTATTGCTAGGTGTTAGACAATTTTGTTGTGGGAAGATCAGGAAGAATAAGTGTGAAAACAAAGATGGCAGCTAGGCTACTAGGTAAAGACAGTTTTGTGGGACTGCTGATGTATCCATAGAACACCAGTGATGGAAATGTCCTCTAACACGTAACTATTATTGTATGTTATTTTCCTTTTTAGTTCTAGACAAGCTCTTATGTACCCCAGGCTGGCCTGATGCTCACTTATATACCTGAGGATGACCTTGACTTCTTGATCCTCCTCCTTCTACTTTTGAGTTCTGGGATTGCAGGCATGTGCCAGCCACCATGCCTACTTTATGTGGTGCTGAGTCAAGCCCAAGGCTTTTTACATGCTAGGCAAGTGCTCTACCAATTGAACTCCACACAGATGCTTGTTGACATATGTTTTAATTCCTTGTTGATTTTTATTTCTCAAGGCATTTATATACTGTTGTTTTACATAACTGGCATTTAGATCTACCCCTGCACTTACTATATTCTTAGTTTTCTTTTGTAAAGGACCTCTTCTGGGGTTGCTGTTGGTTGGGTTTACTGAGAGTGATTTCTCAGATGCCCTTGGTCTAAAAATGTTGTCATTTCAGCCTCATTTCTTTATTTCAAGAAAGAGATTTGTGTTTTTTTTCTCTTTCTTTTCTTTTTGCCAGAGTTGAATTATTGATTGGCAGTAATTTGTTTTCAGTACATTGAGGACACTGTTGGTTTAGGTATCATTATTGCAGCTAAGAATTTGATGGTCTATGTAACTTCTCCTGTTTTTCAGTTTATGTACCCTGGGGCTGGATATGCATGCATTTCATTACTATTGGGGCTTGTTTGGCTTCTTAAATGTGTATATTGGTAACTCTAGCCAACATTCCATCATTGTCTTTCAATGTCTTTCTCCCTGATTTTCTCCCCCTTCTCTGTGTGACACTCTGTGCTGTACCCTCTTCTCTGTGTGACACTCTGTGCTGTACCCTTTCTCTATGTGACACTCTGTGCTGTACCCTCTTCTCTGTGTGACACTCTATACTGTATCCCCTTCTCTGTGTGACACTCTGTGCTGTACCCTCTGTGTGACACTCTGTGCTGTACCCTCTTCTCGTGTGACACTGTG